>JAMZEH010000077.1:270000-545000 GCA_024699665.1 Ostrea denselamellosa
GTTGCATATAATTTGCTTTAATTGCCTGACCGGGCGGGATTGATTACCCCCGCCTGCTTACAGACTGCTGAAGGTTGGTATGTTAATAAAGTTGACATGAGAAAATCGAGTTGATTCAAAACACATCAATTTATAGAGTCAACTTCAGTGAATAGACTTAAGTTTTAAGAAATATTCTTTCAAAGAGGGATCATTAAAACCCGTATGTCAGCGGAAATAAACTAGTCCTCTTCAGCTGGTAGTTAGCTGTTCTGTACATTGTCTTGTATTAGGGACTATATACCGGGTTTACCGATAGGAACGTGAATAGAATTACATTACCAAGGTAATTTGATTTGCGAGTCTTTGTCGTGTACATAAACCATGGAAAGCGTTATTCTAGAGTTTATCTTGTGCCTTTATCATTCTTATTTATCCTGAACAAGTAAAGATAACAGAACTGTGATCACTTTCATAATTCCTATGGGATCGGATGTCTAGGAGGAGTAAGTATTTCCTGTTGACCGGTCACATGTGCCGTGAGCCCTATATTTAGGTCAGGTAAATGAAGTAATCCGTTGTCAGAATCATAATCATATGTTATGTTTTAGTTCACCGGATCGGATGGAAAGTTATGTCGCGTCTGTATTCTGTATTTTGTGTGTATTCTTCTTTAGAACAATCAATGTTTGGCATATTTCAACCAAATTTTACACGGCGCATCCTTGGGTAAAAGAAATTCATTAGTCTTCAAAGAATAGTCTTTAAAGAAATGAATTGGCATCGTTTCCATCCAGGAGAGAAAATATAAAGTTAATTGGTTGAATTATTTTCTTCTATAACCATGATACATCGCTCAATGATTGAGAACCCAGAAGTTTGAATTTTCACATGGGAATACTTTTAAAAATTCTCATGAGCCATAAAGATACAATTTCTCAAATGAATATGTTGGTATGCTGATGCAGGACAGTTAAGCTTATTCACATTACGACTTCTAGGGCCATGATATGACTTAATAATGCAAACATTCTACTATAATGGTAGAGTAGAATCCCGATTGGTCAATGCCTGGCCCCTTGGATCAGGGTTGGGCCACAGTAGTGTTTAAAGTTTTATGTAATGAATGTACAAGAAAAAAAATCTTAAAGTAGATTCAGAAGGGTAGAAATTGTCAAAACACAAGCCCCCCTAATTCCGGGGAAGATTCAAGTTTGTTTGCAGAACATGTAACATCAAACAATGACCTCTAAGAAGAGGACGTGACCTACGAATGACCCTTATTTCTAAGGGAGGATATGTACAATAATATTTTGATATTGAAAAATTCAAATTTACCTTATCTAATTAAAAACTACTGTTGTAGTGGAAAGTAATTTGAAAAAAAAAATCACACTCGTGCTAGATTCAGGAATTTACACATCGTATACATACACACATCCTACATATTGACATACACATATCCTATATATTGACATACACATATCCTATATATACACATACACATATCCTACATATTGACATACACATATCCTACATATTGACATACACATATCCTACATATTGACATACACATATCCTACATATTGACATACACATATCCTACATATTGACATACACACATCCTACATATTGACATACACATATCCTATACACACACACACACACACACACACACACACACACACACACACACACACACACACACACACACACACATATATATATATATATATATATATATATATATATATATATATATATATATATACATATATATATATCCTATTTATATATATATATACATACATACACACGTCCTATATATATATATACATCCTATATACACATACACACATCATATATATATATATATATATATATATATATATATATATATATACATATTCATCCTATATATACACATACACACATCATAGACATACATACATCCTATTTATACACATACATACATCCTTTATATACACATATACATATGCTATATATATATATATATATATATATATATATATATATATATATATACACACATCCTAGATACACACACATCCTAGATACACACACATCCTAGATACACACACATCCTAGACACACACACATCCTAGACACACACACATCCTAGATACACACACATCCTAGACATACACACATCCTAGACACACACACATCCTAGACACACACACATCCTAGACACACACACATCCTAGACACACACACATCCTAGATACACACACATCCTAGATACACACACATCCTAGATACACACACATCCTAGATACACACACATCCTAGACACACAAACATCCTAGACATTTACGCTATAATCAATACAATAATGATAATGATATGCATTACGTTTTAATATCGACAAAATCTATTTTAAACTGTCATGGTGACATAATGGTTAGAGCATTCGCTTCATGACCGGGAGGCGGTTGGTTAGAATCCCACTCGTACAAAGTCCACGTCAAACAGAAAACGTCACAAAGGGTATTGACGACACCTTCGCCAAACGCTTGGTATTTCGAAGTGAGAATCGCAGGTCTTTAGAATAAGACCCTCGTAAATACAGAGATTACGACAGGCGTTGGCACGTTAAAGAACCCTCACTACTACGGCCCTGAGCACTAAGCATAGGTCTAAATTTGTGGTACTTCACCTACAGTTGGTGACTCTCAGTATTGGTAAAAAAAAGTTTTCGAAGTGACGTAAAACAAATACCCATATTTTTGTTTTATGTATATGTATGATTACAAGGAGCATGATAAAGATCCGCTCAAATACTCAGTAGTCGTGTTACAGGCGATAGCACATATCTCAGTAGTCGTGTTACAGGCGATAGCACATATCTCAGTAGTCGTGTTACAGGCGATAGCACATATCTCGGTAGTCGTGTTACAGGCGATAGCACATATCTCGGTAGTCGTGTTACGGGCGATAGCACATATCTCAGTAGTCGTGTTACGGGCGATAGCACATATCTCAGTAGTCGTGTTACGGGCGATAGCACATATCTCAGTAGTCGTGTTACAGGTGATAGCACATATCTCAGTAGTCGTGTTACAGGCGATAGCACATATCTCAGTAGTCGTGTTACAGGCGATAGCACATATCTCAGTAGTCGTGTTACAGGCGATAGCACATATCTCAGTAGTCGTGTTACAGGCGATAGCACATATCTCAGTAGTCGTGTTACAGGCGATAGCACATATCTCAGTAGTCGTGTTACAGGCGATAGCACATATCTCGGTAGTCGTGTTACAGGCGATAGCACATATCTCAGTAGTCGTGTTACAGGTGATAGCACATATCTCAGTAGTCGTGTTACAGGCGATAGCACATATCTCAGTAGTCGTGTTACAGGCGATAGCACATATCTCGGTAGTCGTGTTACAGGCGATAGCACATATCTCAGTAGTCGTGTTACAGGTGATAGCACATATCTCAGTAGTCGTGTTACAGGCGATAGCACATATCTCAGTAGTCGTGTTACAGGCGATAGCACATATCTCAGTAGTCGTGTTACAGGTGATAGCACATATCTCAGTAGTCGTGTTACAGGCGATAGCACATATCTCAGTAGTCGTGTTACAGGTGATAGCACATATCTCAGTAGTCGTGTTACAGGCGATAGCACATATCTCAGTAGTCGTGTTACAGGCGATAGCACATATCTCAGTAGTCGTGTTACAGGCGATAGCACATATCTCGGTAGTCGTGTTACAGGCGATAGCACATATCTCAGTAGTCGTGTTACAGGCGATAGCACATATCTCAGTAGTCGTGTTACAGGCGATAGCACATATCTCGGTAGTCGTGTTACAGGCGATAGCACATATCTCGGTAGTCGTGTTACAGGCGATAGCACATATCTCAGTAGTCGTGTTACAGGCGATAGCACATATCTCGGTAGTCGTGTTACAGGCGATAGCACATATCTCAGTAGTCGTGTTACAGGTGATAGCACATATCTCAGTAGTCGTGTTACAGGTGATAGCACATATCTCAGTAGTCGTGTTACAGGTGATAGCACATATCTCAGTAGTCGTGTTACAGGCGATAGCACATATCTCAGTAGTCGTGTTACAGGTGATAGCACATATCTCAGTAGTCGTGTTACAGGCGATAGCACATATCTCAGTAGTCGTGTTACAGGTGATAGCACATATCTCAGTAGTCGTGTTACAGGTGATAGCACATACAGGTGCCATGTGCTACATGCACTAAGGCCTTTTTCTAATTTTCATCCATTACGATTTTGTTACATGCGTTATACCTTCACAATGACTGTGTGCAGTTCGAGTTATCCCACTTCAAACGATGTATCTTAATTCCAAACCCCAAGATCGATATCAATTTTCCGAGCATTGGAACATCCCACACAAGAGCTAAATGTAATTTAACGGCTTTCAGCAAGTCTGAGACCACGACCACCTCGGTACCTGACGTGTGTGTGTGTGTGTGTGTGTGTGTGTGTGTGTGTGTGTGTGTGTGTGTGTGTGTGTGTGTGGTGAGAGGGGGGTTACATATGTACAAATATATATATTTACATTTGCAATGATCTTACCTTCTACAAATTGTAATGATGGTCATTTCCTCATGAATTCGTTACAGTTGTAAACAATTTTGATAATTTTAGAATTTAAAAATAAGGCATCTATTTTAAAGACTGGAAATTCCGACGGAAAATTGAAGCAATATTCAAATATATCAAAGTAAATTCATTTTTGTGTAGGAAATGGAAGTTTCTTCAGTAATCTGTAATACCAATGAAATACATGAGGGTATATACAGCAACACTTCACGTCAGCATGCTTTTCATAAGGCGCTAACGCTCTTCTTGTCGTATGAAGGCATAGTACGTCTCGGTTTATGCTCTCGTGTATTTTCAAAATTTAATTCATTTCTTATATATATATATATATATATATATATATATATATATATATATATATATATAATATAATATAATAATAATAATAATAATAATAAAGATTTTGATTGTAAAGAATATGTTTCATTCTATTGCAAATATTCTATTTCAAAATAACAGATAATGAAAAATTATGTTAGAACGCCATATAACATAGCAGCAACCATTTTGAGTCAAAACAGGTTTTTGTTTTTTTTAAAAAAAGAAAGAAAGAAAGAAAGAAATAAAGAAAGAAAGAAAGAAAGAGCTCTGTTAATTCCTGTTTCGTAGATAAATAGTGATTATAAGTTGTAGTTTACATTTTATTAATAAAGATATCACTTGTTATCTGTTTACTGTTGGAGACAGTGATATCAATAATATTTAATTAGTGACGGAGAATCATGACAGAATCTTCCAATAAAAGCCTGTGTATCTAGATCCCCTCTCCGAAAATGGAATTTAATGGCGTCTGATATAAATCGTCACCACACTTCCGGTGTGTCTCGGCAGACGCCGCGACAATACACTGATCGAACTCCTGTCTTTTGATAACATCCACTCAATCCTCAGGAACTTGCTTTTGCTCTCCAGATCTGTGTAGGCCATTGACATACACATTTCCAGAAGTCCAATAAATTTCAAATAAAATGTTACTGGGAAAGTACATTAAAGTTTGTGATTTCATCGACTTTTGCAAACCACATCATAAGTTTTAATCAGGGCCGTGAAAAATAAAATCTTCTGCCACATTTCACTTCGAAACAAAATACAACGCTCTGAAAAATGTATAAGCAGCCTTTTCAAATCCAGTGAATGAATAGAAAAAAAGATAGACAATGAAGCTCGTATTCTTTATGGGAACTTTCAGTACTTTGAACTGAAAATGTACTTTGTTGTACAAAATGTTCAGTCATCACCTTGTCTTATTTGATAACCATTTACACAACGTTTATTCTACAATGGAGGTGATTAGAACAATAAAAACAAAATAAAAAAAACTAAAAACCAAACAAATAAAACAAAAACAAAAACAAAACAAAAAAAACAAACAACAACAACAACAAACACCACGCACAAAGGCCCACTGTTACAGATGAAGAAAATTTCGTTGATGGTAAATTGAATTTCATCTGTGATTAAAAATCATCAAAAGTATTGAAATTTCATTGAAATTTGCAAGATTATCTATCGTCACTTTAATATATGCGTAGAATAAATAGATCAATTGAAGTAAGCAGATAGTGTTAATTGAATACATTTCACAGTATTTGACATGGAATTTTTAGTCTTCTAGTGGATTGAAAAACCGTTGACATAGCCATGGTTTTTTTTTATTCGTTTTCAAACAATACCATTCTTCACTCGAGGGTGTATAACACGAATACAACGAAATTTTCAAAGTAGTCTAAAGTTCGCGCTTACTCTTAAAATAAGCCAAGTTTACGAAATATTTATGGTAGTTATATTCCTTTGTTTTAATTAGTGGTGATGTTCCTATGGATAATGTTTTTATGAGCTAAATTTGTAGTGATGTTCCTATGGATTAATATTGGTGAAATAATATTGGCGGCGATCTTCCTAAGGGGAAATATTGATGGTGATGTTCTGATGAGGTGATACTGGTATGATGTTCTTATGAGGTGATACTGGGGTGATGTTCTTATGAGGTGATACTGGTGGTGATGTTCTTATGAGGTGATACTGGGGTAATGTTCTTATGAGGTGATACTGGTGTGATGTTCTTATGAGGTGATACTGGTGGTAATGTTCTTATGAGGTGATACTGGGGTGATGTTCTTATGAGGTAATACTGGTGGTGATGTTCTTGTGAGGTAATACTGGGGTGATGTTCTTATGATGTGATACTGGTGTGATGTTCTTATGAGGTGATACTGGTGTGATGTTCTTATGAGGTGATACTAGTGGTGATGTTCTTGTGAGGTGATACTGGGGTGGTGTTCTTGTGAGGTAATACTGGGGTGATGTTCTTATGAGGTAATACTGGGGTGATGTTCTTATGAGGTAATACTGGGGTGATGTTCCTATGAGGTAATACTGGGGTGATGTTCTTATGAGGTAATACTGGTGGTGATGTTCTTATGAGGTAATACAGGGGTGATGTTCTTATGAGGTGATACTGGTGGTGATGTTCTTATAAGGTAATACTGGGGTGATGTTCTTATGAGGTAATACTGGGGTGATGTTCTTATGAGGTGATACTGGGGTGATGTTCTTATGAGGTGATACTGGTGGTGATGTTCTTATGAGGTGATACTGGTGGTGATGTTCTTATGAGGTAATACAGGGGTGATGTTCTTATGAGGTAATACTGGGGTGATGTTCTTATGAGGTGATACTGGGGTGATGTTCTTATGAGGTGATACTGGTGGTGATGTTCTTATAAGGTAATACTGGGGTGATGTTCTTATGAGGTAATACTGGGGTGATGTTCTTATGAGGTAATACTGGGGTGATGTTCTTGTGAGGTAATACTGGGGTGATGTTCTTATGAGGTGATACTGGTGTGATGTTCTTATGAGGTGATATGTTCTTGCGAGGTAATGCTGGGGTGATGTTCTTCTGAGGTAATACTGTTGTGATGCTCTTATGAGGTAATACTGGGGTGATGTTCTTATGAGGTGATACTGGTGGTGATGTTCTTATGAGGAGATACTGGGGTGATGTTCTTATGAGGTGATACTGGGGTGATGTTCTTATGAGGTAATACTGGGGTGATGTTCTTATGAGGTAATACTGGGGTGATGTTCTTATGAGGTAATACTGGGGTGATGTTCTTATGAGGTGATACTGGGGTGATGTTCTTATGAGGTAATACTGGGGTGATGTTCTTATGAGGTAATACTGGGGTGATGTTCTTATGAGGTGATACTGGTGGTGATGTTCTTATGAGGTAATACTGGGGTGATGTTCTTATGAGGTAATACTGGGGTGATGTTCTTATGAGGTGATACTGGTGGTGATGTTCTTATAAGGTAATACTGGGGTGATGTTCTTATGAGGTAATACTGGGGTGATGTTCTTATGAGGTAATACTGGGGTGATGTTCTTATGAGGTAATACTGGGGTGATGTTCTTATGAGGTGATACTGGGGTGATGTTCTGATGAGGTAATACTGGGGTGATGTTCTTATGAGGTGATACTGGTGGTGATGTTCTTATAAGGTGATACTGGTGGTGATGTTCTTTTATGGTATTATTGGTGGTGATGTTCTGGGAGGGGATGTCATTGATTGTGATGTTCCTTAGGGGTGGGTATACCAAGGTTGGTATCCTGTGAGGATCCGGGTTAAAATAGGTCCACAGTACCGCTTGTTTGTCGTAAGATGTAGTCTCTCCCCTCTAGTCGGCGCGGATTCGATTCTCGCTCGCGCTGATATATGTAAAAGTTTGCCAGTTTACTTTCGAAAGGTCGGTGGTCTCTTCGCGGGTACATTGCATCTGGGTTCTTTCCTTCACCAATAAAAACTGGACGCCACCAGATAACTGACAAATTGTTGGGTCTGGCGGAAAACAATAAACAATCGTAAGAGGAGACTAAATACGGTGATCCTTCAGATGAAACCGCTAAAACCTGGATCCCGTGTCAAAACAGGTGTGGCACTATAAAGATCCCTCCCTGCTCAAAGGCCATAAGCGTATGGAAAGGTCTAAATTTGCAGCCTTTCACCTGCAATAGTGGCATTTCCATATGAGTGAAAAATTCTCGAGCGCGGCGTCAATTGATATACATCCAACCAGTCAATGGTGGTTATCTTTCTGGGGGGATACCACTGGTGATGTTCATAGGAATCAAACGATGGTGATTTTAAATCTAACATAATGCTATTATGGGTCGATATCAGTTCGCTTTTATTATACTGTTTTGTGTTGTAATGCAGTCGAATTTGACTGACTGTGCCTCGGTTGACGATGGTTTTCTCGGAAAGAAATTTTCAATGCTACTCAACTACTTGCATTATTCATAAATGTGTATTATCGGCGCAAATTAAAACGGCGATTAAATGCTAAATAAAATGACCTGCGATGTGTTCATCGCTAAAGGGACACGACTCCTTGGCAAATAACAGCCTTGATCACAGAGCACAAATGTGTTTCATCGAAACACTGAACGAATATTCTTAAACAATGTTGCTGAAAACCTCCTTTGTCAACATAGGGTTACAGAAGGCTGGAAAAGACTATTTAATGTTTCATAATATTCTTGTATTGATGTGGTATGCTGTTGTTGACTTATAGAAAAGACGAAAGTTAAGGTGTACGTTTCATAAGCAGATTAGCTTCGCAACTGATTCAGTGGAACAAAAAATTGAGAACATACTGATATCTCGTTCGTTCTGAAAGAAGCAGCCTTAAACAGTTCTTGACGTCAGACAATATTTTAACAAATTCTTTCAGCGAGTGTTTTTTTTTTCTATATCCGCAATGAATATGAAATTGATCTTTTGGCTGTTTATATTGCGATGCTGTAATTAGCTGTCATTTGGAATACACAAATACCGAGCAAAACCAATACTCGTCTAATTTGTTTAAGACATTGATTCCAGCACAAATTGGAAAACAATACCAGAAAAAAAGATCCTACCTAATGACAGAAAATACATCAAAAGATATTTCTAAGCCATTTATCACAGGCAATAGTACCATACCGCCAGGCATCTGTAATTGAATCAGATTAAATTTATGTTATCAAATACATCTATATTTTGCTTCAATATGACAGATAAATTGGTATTCAGTGTTAGCCCTATCTCCCAGAGCGTTCGACGCGATTACTTAGCATCGGGATGTTCTGCTAGGGGTCTCTGTGATAGGCTATTTATACCTCTGTATCTAGCCTCAGACAGTCCATACTCCTGTATCTAGCCTCAGACAGTCCATACTCCTGTATCTAGCCTTAGACAGTTCATACTCCTATATCTAGCCTTAGACAGTTCATACTCTTGTGTCTAGCCTCAGACAGTCCATACTCCTGTATCTAGCCTCAGGCAGTCCATACTCCTGTATCTAGCCTTAGACAGTCCATACTCCTGTATCTAGCCTCAGACAGTCCATACTCCTGTATCTAGCCTTAGACAGTTCATACTCCTGTATCTAGCCTTAGACAGTTCATAATCCTGTATCTAGCCTTAGACAGTCCATACTCCTGTATCTAGCCTTAGACAGTCCATACTCCTGTATCTAGCCTTAGACAGTTCATACTCCTGTATCTAGCCTTAGACAGTTCATACTCCTGTATCTAGCCTAAGACAGTTCATACTCCTGTATCTAGCCTTAGACAGTTCATACTCCTGTATCTAGCCTAAGACAGTTCATACTCCTATATCTAGCCTTAGACAGTTCATACTCCTGTATCTAGCCTTAGACAGTTCATACTCTTGTATCTAGCCTTAGACAGTCCATACTCCTGTATCTAGCCTTAGACAGTCCATACTCCTGTATCTAGCCTTAGACAGTCCATACTACTGTATCTAGCCTCAGACAGTCCATACTCCTGTATCTAGCCTTAGACAGTCCACACTACTGTATCTAGCCTTAGACAGTCCTTACTCCTGTATCTAGCCTCAGACAGTTCATACTCCTGTATCTAGCCTTAGACAGATCATACTCCTGTATCTAGCCTTAGACAGTTCATACTCCTATATCTAGCCTTAGACAGTTCATACTCCTGTGTCTAGCCTTCGACAGTTCATACTCCTGTATCTAGCCTTAGACAGTTCATACCCCTGTATCTAGCCTTAGACAGTCCATACTCCTGTATCTAGCCTTAGACAGTTCAAACTCCTGTATCTAACCTTAGACAGTCCATACTCCTGTATCTAGCCTTAGACAGTCCATACTACTGTATCTAGCCTCAGACAGTCCATACTCCTGTATCTAGCCTTAGACAGTCCATACTACTGTATCTAGCCTTAGACAGTCCATACTCCTGTATCTAGCCTCAGACAGTTCATACTCCTGTATCTAGCCTTAGACAGATCATACTCCTGTATCTAGCCTTAGACAGTTCATACTCCTATATCTAGCCTTAGACAGTTCATACTCCTGTGTCTAGCCTTCGACAGTTCATACTCCTGTATCTAGCCTTAGACAGTTCATACCCCTGTATCTAGCCTTAGACAGTCCATACTCCTGTATCTAGCCTTAGACAGTTCATACTCCTATATCTAGCCTTAGATAGTTCATACTCCTGTATCTAGCCTTAGACAGTTCATACTCCTGTATCTAGCCTTAGACAGTTAGTTCATACTCCTGTATCTAGCCTTAGATAGTTCATACTCCTGTATCTAGCCCTAGACAGTTCATACGTCTGTATCTAGCCTTAGACAGTCCATACTCCTGTATCTAGCCTTAGATAGTTCATACTCCTGTACCTAGCCTTAGACAGTTCATACTCCTGTATCTAGCCTTAGACAGTTCATACTCCTGTATCTCGCCTTAGACAGTTCATACTCCTGTATCTAGCATTAGACACTTAGTTCATACTCCTATATCTAGCCCTAGACAGTTCATACGTCTGTATCTGGCCTTAGACAGTCCATGCTCCTGTATCTAGCCTTAGACAGTCCATGCTCCTGTATCTAGCCTTAGACAGTTCATACTCCTGTATCAGCCTTAAATAGTTCATACTCCTGTATCTAGCCTTAGACAGTTCATACTTCTGTATCTAGCCTTAGACAGTTCATAATCCTGTATCTAGCCTTAGATAGTTCATAATCCTGTATCTAGCCTTAGACAGTCCATACTCCTGTATCTAGCCTTAGACAGTTCAAACTCCTGTATCTAGCCTCAGACAGTCCATACTCCTGTATCTAGCCTTAGACAGTTCATACTCCTATATCTAGCCTTAGATAGTTCATAATCCTGTATCTAGCCTTAGACAGTCCATACTCCTGTATCTAGCCTTAGACAGTTTATACTCCTGTATCTAGCCTCAGACAGTTCATACTCCTGTATCTAGCCTTAGACAGTCCATACTCCTGTATCTAGCCTTAGACAGTTCATACTCCTGTATCTCGCCTTAGACAGTTCATACTCCTGTATCTAGCATTAGACACTTAGTTCATACTCCTATATCTAGCCCTAGACAGTTCATACGTCTGTATCTGGCCTTAGACAGTCCATGCTCCTGTATCTAGCCTTAGACAGTCCATGCTCCTGTATCTAGCCTTAGACAGTTCATACTCCTGTATCAGCCTTAAATAGTTCATACTCCTGTATCTAGCCTTAGACAGTTCATACTTCTGTATCTAGCCTTAGACAGTTCATAATCCTGTATCTAGCCTTAGATAGTTCATAATCCTGTATCTAGCCTTAGACAGTCCATACTCCTGTATCTAGCCTTAGACAGTTCAAACTCCTGTATCTAGCCTCAGACAGTCCATACTCCTGTATCTAGCCTTAGACAGTTTATACTCCTGTATCTAGCCTCAGACAGTTCATACTCCTGTATCTAGCCTTAGACAGTCCATACTCCTGTATCTAGCCTTAGACAGTTCATACTCCTGTATCAGCCTTAAATAGTTCATACTCCTGTATCTAGCCTTAGACAGTTCATACGTCTGTATCTAGCCTTAGACAGTTCATACTCCTGTATCTAGCCTTAGATAGTTCATACGTCTGTATCTAGCCTTAGACAGTTCATACTCCTGTATCTAGCCTTAGACAGTTCATACTCCTGTATCTCGCCTTAGACAGTTCATACTCATGTATCTAGCATTAGACACTTAGTTCATACTCCTATATCTAGCCCTAGACAGTTCATACGTCTGTATCTAGCCTTAGACAGTCCATACTCCTGTATCTAGCCTCAGACAGTCCATACTCCTGTACCTAGCCTTAGACAGTCCATACTCCTGTATCTAGCCTCAGACAGTCCATACTCCTGTATCTAGCCTTAGACAGTCCATACTCCTGTATCTAGCCTCAGACAGTCCATACTCCTGTACCTAGCCTTAGACAGTCCATACTCCTGTATCTAGCCTCAGACAGTCCATACTCCTGTATCTAGCCTTAGACAGTCCATACTCCTGTATCTAGCCTTAGACAGTCCATACTCCTGTATCTAGCCTTAGACAGTCCATACTCCTGTATCTAGCCTCAGACAGTCCATACTCCTGTATCTAGCCTTAGACAATCCATACTCCTGTATCTAGCCTTAGACAGTCCATACTCCTGTATCTAGCCTCAGACAGTCCATACTCCTGTATCTAGCCTCAGACAGTCCATACTCCTGTATCTAGCCTTAGACAGTCCATACTCCTGTATCTAGCCTTAGACAGTTCATACTCCTGTATCTAGCCTCAGACAGTCCATACTCCTGTATCTAGCCTTAGACAGTTCATACTCCTGTATCTAGCCTTAGACAGTCCATACTCCTGTATCTAGCCTTAGACAGTTCATACTCCTGTATCTAGCCTCAGACAGTCCATACTCCTGTATCTAGCCTTAGACAGTTCATACTCCTGTATCTAGCCTTAGACAGTCCATACTCCTGTATCTAGCCTTAGACAGTCCATACTCCTGTATCTAGCCTCAGACAGTCCATACTCCTGTATCTAGCCTTAGACAGTCCATACTCCTGTATCTAGCCTTAGACAGTCCATACTCCTGTATCTAGCCTTAGACAGTCCATACTCCTGTATCTAGCCTCAGACAGTCCATACTCCTGTATCTAGCCTTAGACAGTCCATACTCCTGTATCTAGCCTTAGACAGTCCATACTCCTGTATCTAGCCTTAGACAGTCCATACTCCTGTATCTAGCCTTAGACAGTTCATACTCCTGTATCTAGCCTTAGACAGTTCATACTCCTGTATCTAGCCTTAGACAGTCCATACTCCTGTATCTAGCCTTAGACAGGTCATACTCCTGTATCTAGCCTTAGAAAGTTCATACTCCTGTATCTAGCCTTAGACAGGTCATACTCCTGTATCTAGCCTTAGACAGGTCATACTCCTGTATCTAGCCTTAGACAGTTCATACTCCTGTATCTAGCCTTAGACAGGTCATACTCCTGTATCTAGCCTTAGGCAGGTCATACTCCTGTATCTAGCCTTAGACAGGTCATACTCCTGTATCTAGCCTTAGGCAGGTCATACTCCTGTGTCTAGCCTTAGACAGTTCAAACTCCTGTATCTAGCCTTAGACAGTCCATACTCCTGTATCTAGCCTTAGACAGTCCATACTACTGTATCTAGCCTCAGACAGTCCATACTCCTGTATCTAGCCTTAGACAGTCCATACTACTGTATCTAGCCTTAGACAGTCCATACTCCTGTATCTAGCCTCAGACAGTTCATACTCCTGTATCTAGCCTTAGACAGATCATACTCCTGTATCTAGCCTTAGACAGTTCATACTCCTATATCTAGCCTTAGACAGTTCATACTCCTGTGTCTAGCCTTCGACAGTTCATACTCCTGTATCTAGCCTTAGACAGTTCATACTCCTGTATCTAGCCTTAGACAGTTCATAATCCTGTATCTAGCCTTAGATAGTTCATAATCCTGTATCTAGCCTTAGACAGTCCATACTCCTGTATCTAGCCTTAGACAGTTCAAACTCCTGTATCTAGCCTCAGACAGTCCATACTCCTGTATCTAGCCTTAGACAGTTCATACTCCTATATCTAGCCTTAGATAGTTCATAATCCTGTATCTAGCCTTAGACAGTCCATACTCCTGTATCTAGCCTTAGACAGTTTATACTCCTGTATCTAGCCTCAGACAGTTCATACTCCTGTATCTAGCCTTAGACAGTCCATACTCCTGTATCTAGCCTTAGACAGTTCATACTCCTGTATCTCGCCTTAGACAGTTCATACTCCTGTATCTAGCATTAGACACTTAGTTCATACTCCTATATCTAGCCCTAGACAGTTCATACGTCTGTATCTGGCCTTAGACAGTCCATGCTCCTGTATCTAGCCTTAGACAGTCCATGCTCCTGTATCTAGCCTTAGACAGTTCATACTCCTGTATCAGCCTTAAATAGTTCATACTCCTGTATCTAGCCTTAGACAGTTCATACTTCTGTATCTAGCCTTAGACAGTTCATAATCCTGTATCTAGCCTTAGATAGTTCATAATCCTGTATCTAGCCTTAGACAGTCCATACTCCTGTATCTAGCCTTAGACAGTTCAAACTCCTGTATCTAGCCTCAGACAGTCCATACTCCTGTATCTAGCCTTAGACAGTTCATACTCCTATATCTAGCCTTAGATAGTTCATAATCCTGTATTTAGCCTTAGACAGTCCATACTCCTGTATCTAGCCTTAGACAGTTTATACTCCTGTATCTAGCCTCAGACAGTTCATACTCCTGTATCTAGCCTTAGACAGTCCATACTCCTGTATCTAGCCTTAGACAGTTCATACTCCTGTATCAGCCTTAAATAGTTCATACTCCTGTATCTAGCCTTAGACAGTTCATACGTCTGTATCTAGCCTTAGACAGTTCATACTCCTGTATCTAGCCTTAGATAGTTCATACGTCTGTATCTAGCCTTAGACAGTTCATACTCCTGTATCTAGCCTTAGACAGTTCATACTCCTGTATCTCGCCTTAGACAGTTCATACTCATGTATCTAGCATTAGACACTTAGTTCATACTCCTATATCTAGCCCTAGACAGTTCATACGTCTGTATCTAGCCTTAGACAGTCCATACTCCTGTATCTAGCCTCAGACAGTCCATACTCCTGTACCTAGCCTTAGACAGTCCATACTCCTGTATCTAGCCTCAGACAGTCCATACTCCTGTATCTAGCCTTAGACAGTCCATACTCCTGTATCTAGCCTCAGACAGTCCATACTCCTGTACCTAGCCTTAGACAGTCCATACTCCTGTATCTAGCCTCAGACAGTCCATACTCCTGTATCTAGCCTTAGACAGTCCATACTCCTGTATCTAGCCTTAGACAGTCCATACTCCTGTATCTAGCCTTAGACAGTCCATACTCCTGTATCTAGCCTCAGACAGTCCATACTCCTGTATCTAGCCTTAGACAATCCATACTCCTGTATCTAGCCTTAGACAGTCCATACTCCTGTATCTAGCCTTAGACAGTCCATGCTCCTGTATCTAGCCTCAGACAGTTCATACTCCTGTATCTAGCCCTAGACAGTTCATACGTCTGTATCTGGCCTTAGACAGTCCATGCTCCTGTATCTAGCCTTAGACAGTCCATGCTCCTGTATCTAGCCTTAGACAGTTCATACTCCTGTATCAGCCTTAAATAGTTCATACTCCTGTATCTAGCCTTAGACAGTTCATACTTCTGTATCTAGCCTTAGACAGTTCATAATCCTGTATCTAGCCTTAGATAGTTCATAATCCTGTATCTAGCCTTAGACAGTCCATACTCCTGTATCTAGCCTTAGACAGTTCAAACTCCTGTATCTAGCCTCAGACAGTCCATACTCCTGTATCTAGCCTTAGACAGTTCATACTCCTATATCTAGCCTTAGATAGTTCATAATCCTGTATTTAGCCTTAGACAGTCCATACTCCTGTATCTAGCCTTAGACAGTTTATACTCCTGTATCTAGCCTCAGACAGTTCATACTCCTGTATCTAGCCTTAGACAGTCCATACTCCTGTATCTAGCCTTAGACAGTTCATACTCCTGTATCAGCCTTAAATTGTTCATACTCCTGTATCTAGCCGTAGACAGTTCATACGTCTGTATCTAGCCTTAGACAGTTCATACTCCTGTATCTAGCCTTAGATAGTTCATACGTCTGTATCTAGCCTTAGACAGTTCATACTCCTGTATCTAGCCTTAGACAGTTCATACTCCTGTATCTCGCCTTAGACAGTTCATACTCATGTATCTAGCATTAGACACTTAGTTCATACTCCTATATCTAGCCCTAGACAGTTCATACGTCTGTATCTAGCCTTAGACAGTCCATACTCCTGTATCTAGCCTCAGACAGTCCAAACTCCTGTACCTAGCCTTAGACAGTCCATACTCCTGTATCTAGCCTCAGACAGTCCATACTCCTGTATCTAGCCTTAGACAGTCCATACTCCTGTATCTAGCCTCAGACAGTCCATACTCCTGTACCTAGCCTTAGACAGTCCATACTCCTGTATCTAGCCTCAGACAGTCCATACTCCTGTATCTAGCCTTAGACAGTCCATACTCCTGTATCTAGCCTTAGACAGTCCATACTCCTGTATCTAGCCTTAGACAGTCCATACTCCTGTATCTAGCCTCAGACAGTCCATACTCCTGTATCTAGCCTTAGACAATCCATACTCCTGTATCTAGCCTTAGACAGTCCATACTCCTGTATCTAGCCTTAGCCAGTCCATACTCCTGTATCTAGCCTCAGACAGTCCATACTCCTGTATCTAGCCTTAGACAGTCCATACTCCTGTATCTAGCCTTAGACAGTTCATACTCCTGTATCTAGCCTCAGACAGTCCATACTCCTGTATCTAGCCTTAGACAGTTCATACTCCTGTATCTAGCCTTAGACAGTCCATACTCCTCTATCTAGCCTTAGACAGTTCATACTCCTGTATCTAGCCTCAGACAGTCCATACTCCTGTATCTAGCCTTAGACAGTTCATACTCCTGTATCTAGCCTTAGACAGTCCATACTCCTGTATCTAGCCTTAGACAGTCCATACTCCTGTATCTAGCCTCAGACAGTCCATACTCCTGTATCTAGCCTTAGACAGTCCATACTCCTGTATCTAGCCTTAGACAGTCCATACTCCTGTATCTAGCCTTAGACAGTCCATACTCCTGTATCTAGCCTCAGACAGTCCATACTCCTGTATCTAGCCTTAGACAGTCCATACTCCTGTATCTAGCCTTAGACAGTCCATACTCCTGTATCTAGCCTTAGACAGTCCATACTCCTGTATCTAGCCTTAGACAGTTCATACTCCTGTATCTAGCCTTAGACAGTTCATACTCCTGTATCTAGCCTTAGACAGTCCATACTCCTGTATCTAGCCTTAGACAGGTCATACTCCTGTATCTAGCCTTAGACAGTTCATACTCCTGTATCTAGCCTTAGACAGGTCATACTCCTGTATCTAGCCTTAGACAGGTCATACTCCTGTATCTAGCCTTAGACAGTTCATACTCCTGTATCTAGCCTTAGACAGGTCATACTCCTGTATCTAGCCTTAGGCAGGTCATACTCCTGTATCTAGCCTTAGACAGGTCATACTCCTGTATCTAGCCTTAGGCAGGTCATACTCCTGTGTCTAGCCTTAGACAGTTCAAACTCCTGTATCTAGCCTTAGACAGTCCATACTCCTGTATCTAGCCTTAGACAGTCCATACTACTGTATCTAGCCTCAGACAGTCCATACTCCTGTATCTAGCCTTAGACAGTCCATACTACTGTATCTAGCCTTAGACAGTCCATACTCCTGTATCTAGCCTCAGACAGTTCATACTCCTGTATCTAGCCTTAGACAGATCATACTCCTGTATCTAGCCTTAGACAGTTCATACTCCTATATCTAGCCTTAGACAGTTCATACTCCTGTGTCTAGCCTTCGACAGTTCATACTCCTGTATCTAGCCTTAGACAGTTCATACCCCTGTATCTAGCCTTAGACAGTCCATACTCCTGTATCTAGCCTTAGACAGTTCATACTCCTATATCTAGCCTTAGATAGTTCATACTCCTGTATCTAGCCTTAGACAGTTCATACTCCTGTATCTAGCCTTAGACAGTTAGTTCATACTCCTGTATCTAGCCTTAGATAGTTCATACTCCTGTATCTAGCCCTAGACAGTTCATACGTCTGTATCTAGCCTTAGACAGTCCATACTCCTGTATCTAGCCTTAGATAGTTCATACTCCTGTACCTAGCCTTAGACAGTTCATACTCCTGTATCTAGCCTTAGACAGTTCATACTCCTGTATCTCGCCTTAGACAGTTCATACTCCTGTATCTAGCATTAGACACTTAGTTCATACTCCTATATCTAGCCCTAGACAGTTCATACGTCTGTATCTGACCTTAGACAGTCCATGCTCCTGTATCTAGCCTTAGACAGTCCATGCTCCTGTATCTAGCCTTAGACAGTTCATACTCCTGTATCAGCCTTAAATAGTTCATACTCCTGTATCTAGCCTTAGACAGTTCATACTTCTGTATCTAGCCTTAGACAGTTCATAATCCTGTATCTAGCCTTAGATAGTTCATAATCCTGTATCTAGCCTTAGACAGTCCATACTCCTGTATCTAGCCTTAGACAGTTCAAACTCCTGTATCTAGCCTCAGAGAGTCCATACTCCTGTATCTAGCCTTAGACAGTTCATACTCCTATATCTAGCCTTAGATAGTTCATAATCCTGTATCTAGCCTTAGACAGTCCATACTCCTGTATCTAGCCTTAGACAGTTTATACTCCTGTATCTAGCCTCAGACAGTTCATACTCCTGTATCTAGCCTTAGACAGTCCATACTCCTGTATCTAGCCTTAGACAGTTCATACTCCTGTATCTCGCCTTAGACAGTTCATACTCCTGTATCTAGCATTAAACACTTAGTTCATACTCCTATATCTAGCCCTAGACAGTTCATACGTCTGTATCTGGCCTTAGACAGTCCATGCTCCTGTATCTAGCCTTAGACAGTCCATGCTCCTGTATCTAGCCTTAGACAGTTCATACTCCTGTATCAGCCTTAAATAGTTCATACTCCTGTATCTAGCCTTAGACAGTTCATACTTCTGTATCTAGCCTTAGACAGTTCATAATCCTGTATCTAGCCTTAGATAGTTCATAATCCTGTATCTAGCCTTAGACAGTCCATACTCCTGTATCTAGCCTCAGACAGTTCAAACTCCTGTATCTAGCCTCAGACAGTCCATACTCCTGTATCTAGCCTTAGACAGTTCATACTCCTATATCTAGCCTTAGATAGTTCATAATCCTGTATCTAGCCTTAGACAGTCCATACTCCTGTATCTAGCCTCAGACAGTTCATACTCCTGTATCTAGCCTTAGACAGTTCATACTCCTGTATCTAGCCTTAGACAGTCCATACTCCTGTATCTAGCCTTAGACAGTTCATACTCCTGTATCAGCCTTAAATAGTTCATACTCCTGTATCTAGCCTTAGACAGTTCATACGTCTGTATCTAGCCTTAGACAGTCCATACTCCTGTATCTAGCCTTAGACAGTTTATACTCCTGTATCTAGCCTTAGACAGTCCATACTCCTGTATCTAGCCTTAGACAGTTTATACTCCTGTATCTAGCCTTAGACAGTCCATACTCCTGTATCTAGCCTTAGACAGTCCATACTCCTGTATCTAGCCTTAGACAGTTTATACTCCTGTATCTAGCCTTAGACAGGTCATACTCCTGTATCTAGCCTCAGACAGTTCATACTCCTGTATCTAGCCTTAGACAGTCCATACTCCTGTATCTAGCCTTAGACAGTTCATACTCCTGTATCAGCCTTAAATAGTTCATACTCCTGTATCTAGCCTTAGACAGTTCATACGTCTGTATCTAGCCTTAGACAGTTCATACTCCTGTATCTAGCCTTAGATAGTTCATACGTCTGTATCTAGCCTTAGACAGTTCATACTCCTGTATCTAGCCTTAGACAGTTCATACTCCTGTATCTCGCCTTAGACAGTTCATACTCATGTATCTAGCATTAGACACTTAGTTCATACTCCTATATCTAGCCCTAGACAGTTCATACGTCTGTATCTGGCCTTAGACAGTCCATGCTCCTGTATCTAGCCTTAGACAGTCCATGCTCCTGTATCTAGCCTTAGACAGTTCATACTCCTGTATCAGCCTTAAATAGTTCATACTCCTGTATCTAGCCTTAGACAGTTCATACTTCTGTATCTAGCCTTAGACAGTTCATAATCCTGTATCTAGCCTTAGATAGTTCATAATCCTGTATCTAGCCTTAGACAGTCCATACTCCTGTATCTAGCCTTAGACAGTTCAAACTCCTGTATCTAGCCTCAGAGAGTCCATACTCCTGTATCTAGCCTTAGACAGTTCATACTCCTATATCTAGCCTTAGATAGTTCATAATCCTGTATCTAGCCTTAGACAGTCCATACTCCTGTATCTAGCCTTAGACAGTTTATACTCCTGTATCTAGCCTCAGACAGTTCATACTCCTGTATCTAGCCTTAGACAGTCCATACTCCTGTATCTAGCCTTAGACAGTTCATACTCCTGTATCTCGCCTTAGACAGTTCATACTCCTGTATCTAGCATTAAACACTTAGTTCATACTCCTATATCTAGCCCTAGACAGTTCATACGTCTGTATCTGGCCTTAGACAGTCCATGCTCCTGTATCTAGCCTTAGACAGTCCATGCTCCTGTATCTAGCCTTAGACAGTTCATACTCCTGTATCAGCCTTAAATAGTTCATACTCCTGTATCTAGCCTTAGACAGTTCATACTTCTGTATCTAGCCTTAGACAGTTCATAATCCTGTATCTAGCCTTAGATAGTTCATAATCCTGTATCTAGCCTTAGACAGTCCATACTCCTGTATCTAGCCTCAGACAGTTCAAACTCCTGTATCTAGCCTCAGACAGTCCATACTCCTGTATCTAGCCTTAGACAGTTCATACTCCTATATCTAGCCTTAGATAGTTCATAATCCTGTATCTAGCCTTAGACAGTCCATACTCCTGTATCTAGCCTCAGACAGTTCATACTCCTGTATCTAGCCTTAGACAGTTCATACTCCTGTATCTAGCCTTAGACAGTCCATACTCCTGTATCTAGCCTTAGACAGTTCATACTCCTGTATCAGCCTTAAATAGTTCATACTCCTGTATCTAGCCTTAGACAGTTCATACGTCTGTATCTAGCCTTAGACAGTCCATACTCCTGTATCTAGCCTTAGACAGTTTATACTCCTGTATCTAGCCTCAGACAGTTCATACTCCTGTATCTAGCCTTAGACAGTCCATACTCCTGTATCTAGCCTTAGACAGTTCATACTCCTGTATCAGCCTTAAATAGTTCATACTCCTGTATCTAGCCTTAGACAGTTCATACGTCTGTATCTAGCCTTAGACAGTTCATACTCCTGTATCTAGCCTTAGATAGTTCATACGTCTGTATCTAGCCTTAGACAGTTCATACTCCTGTATCTAGCCTTAGACAGTTCATACTCCTGTATCTCGCCTTAGACAGTTCATACTCATGTATCTAGCATTAGACACTTAGTTCATACTCCTATATCTAGCCCTAGACAGTTCATACGTCTGTATCTAGCCTTAGACAGTCCATACTCCTGTATCTAGCCTCAGACAGTCCATACTCCTGTACCTAGCTTTAGACAGTCCATACTCCTGTATCTAGCCTCAGACAGTCCATACTCCTGTATCTAGCCTTAGACAGTCCATACTCCTGTATCTAGCCTCAGACAGTCCATACTCCTGTACCTAGCCTTAGACAGTCCATACTCCTGTATCTAGCCTCAGACAGTCCATACTCCTGTATCTAGCCTTAGACAGTCCATACTCCTGTATCTAGCCTTAGACAGTCCATACTCCTGTATCTAGCCTTAGACAGTCCATACTCCTGTATCTAGCCTCAGACAGTCCATACTCCTGTATCTAGCCTTAGACAGTCCATACTCCTGTATCTAGCCTTAGACAGTCCATACTCCTGTATCTAGCCTTAGACAGTCCATACTCCTGTATCTAGCCTCAGACAGTCCATACTCCTGTATCTAGCCTTAGACAGTCCATACTCCTGTATCTAGCCTCAGACAGTTCATACTCCTGTATCTAGCCTCAGACAGTCCATACTCCTGTATCTAGCCTTAGACAGTTCATACTCCTGTATCTAGCCTTAGACAGTCCATACTCCTGTATCTAGCCTTAGACAGTTCATACTCCTGTATCTAGCCTCAGACAGTCCATACTCCTGTATCTAGCCTTAGACAGTTTATACTCCTGTATCTAGCCTTAGACAGTCCATACTCCTGTATCTAGCCTTAGACAGTCCATACTCCTGTATCTAGCCTCAGACAGTCCATACTCCTGTATCTAGCCTTAGACAGTCCATACTCCTGTATCTAGCCTTAGACAGTCCATACTCCTGTATCTAGCCTTAGACAGTCCATACTCCTGTATCTAGCCTCAGACAGTCCATACTCCTGTATCTAGCCTTAGACAGTCCATACTCCTGTATCTAGCCTTAGACAGTCCATACTCCTGTATCTAGCCTTAGACAGTCCATACTCCTGTATCTAGCCTTAGACAGGTCATACTCCTGTATCTAGCCTTAGACAGTTCATACTCCTGTATCTAGCCTTAGACAGTCCATACTCCTGTATCTAGCCTTAGACAGGTCATACTCCTGTATCTAGCCTTAGACAGTTCATACTCCTGTATCTAGCCTTAGACAGGTCATACTCCTGTATCTAGCCTTAGACAGGTCATACTCCTGTATCTAGCCTTAGACAGTTCATACTCCTGTATCTAGCCTTAGACAGGTCATACTCCTGTATCTAGCCTTAGGCAGGTCATACTCCTGTATCTAGCCTTAGACAGGTCATACTCCTGTATCTAGCCTTAGGCAGGTCATACTCCTGTGTCTAGCCTTAGACAGTTCATACTCCTGTATCTAGCCTTAGACAGGTCATACTCCTGTATCTAGCCTTAGGCAGGTCATACTCCTGTATCTAGCCTTAGACAGGTCATACTCCTGTATCTAGCCTTAGACAGTTCATACTCCTGTATCTAGCCTTAGACAGTTCATACTCCTGTATCTAGCCTTAGACAGGTCATACTCCTGTATCTAGCCTTAGACAGTTCATACTCCTGTATCTAGCCTTAGACAGTCCATACTCCTGTATCTAGCCTTAGACAGTCCATACTCCTGTATCTAGCCTTAGACAGTCCATACTCCTGTATCTAGCCTTAGACAGTCCATACTCCTGTATCTAGCCTTAGACAGTTCATACTCCTGTATCTAGCCTTAGACAGTCCATACTCCTGTATCTAGCCTTAGACAGTCCATACTCCTGTATCTAGCCTTAGACAGTCCATACTCCTGTATCTAGCCTTAGACAGTCCATACTCCTGTATCTAGCCTCAGACAGTCCATACTCCTGTATCTAGCCTTAGACAGTCCATACTCCTGTATGTAGCCTTAGACAGTCCATACTCCTGTATCTAGCCTCAGACAGTCCATACTCCTGTATCTAGCCTTAGACAGTCCATACTCCTGTATCTAGCCTTAGACAGTCCATACTCCTGTATCTAGCCTTAGACAGTCCATACTCCTGTATCTAGCCTTAGACAGTCCATACTCCTGTATCTAGCCTTAGACAGTCCATACTCCTGTATCTAGCCTTAGACAGTCCATACTCCTGTATCTAGCCTTAGACAGTCCATACTCCTGTATCTAGCCTCAGACAGTCCATACTCCTGTATCTAGCCTTAGACAGTTCAAACTCCTGTATCTCGCCTTAGACAGTTCATACTCCTGTATCTAGCATTAGACAGTCCATACTCCTGTATCTAGCCTTAGACAGTCCATACTCCTGTATCTAGCCTTAGACAGTCCATACTCCTGTATCTAGCCTTAGACAGTCCATACTCCTGTATCTAGCCTTAGACAGTTCATACTCCTGTATCTAGCATTAGACAGTCCATACTCCTGTATCTAGCCTTAGACAGTCCATACTCCTGTATCTAGCCTTAGACAGTTAGTTCATACTCCTGTATCTAGCCTTAGACAGTCCATACTCCTGTATATAGCCTTAGACAGTCCATACTCCTGTATCTAGCCTTAGACAGTCCATACTCCTGTATCTAGCCTTAGACAGTCCATACTCCTGTATCTAGCCTTAGACAGTCCATACTCCTGTATCTAGCCTTAGACAGTCCATACTCCTGTATCTAGCCTTAGACAGTCCATACTCCTGTATCTAGCATTAGACAGTCCATACTCCTGTATCTAGCATTAGACAGTTTCCAGCTTAAGCGTATTACCAAGATTACCACACACTTCTGTGTGTGATTTAGTGAAATACCCGGATGTATATGGAGAGAGATTGTATTGAAAAATATCGAAACATAAGCGTTATATGTGGTAGGCCATTAATTGGATATTATGTAAGTTCTCTATTTTTCCACGAGTACTTAAAATTGCGAAACGATTTGAAGAAGTCAAATCGCAAGAAGACGAGTTCGCGAGTAGGTTTTTCATGAAGAGTTTTAACATGTGTTTCAAATGTGAAGGATCATGACACACGAAAAGTAGACAAAATTTGTCAAGTGTGATTATCTAAAAACAATTTCTGCTTCAAAAATACAAGTATTTGGCAAGGGCTAGACTTTTTCTCCAAAATGACGTTGACCTTGGTATAAGATCATGACATTGTACACAACTTTGGATTCGCTACTGCCCCCCCCCCCCCCCCTCCCACGTTTTTTTTAAAAGGAAATATCTGTTTTCACTCAGTTTTAGCTGGCAGTGATACTTTCCCTGCTGCTTCACAATCGAAGGGTTCCGGGTTCGATTCTCATTCCTGGCGCCGCGTCAAACCTAAGACGTTTAACAAAGATGAATGATTAATTATCAAAACCTTGGTTTTCATAAACATGGACGTAGGGGAAAGGCCACGAAGAAAAAAATATTTCTATTACAGTGCAAGTGCAACTCAGAGTTCGACTTTAAATACATAACAACTGCGTCCAAAACACACCAATATCTGATTAATTAAGAATGATGAATTTTAATTAAGAATGATGAATTTTAATAAAGAATGATGAATGTCAATTAAGAATGATGAATTTTAATTAAGAACGATGAATTTTTCAAGTGTGCTTTGATACTAACTTACTGTGCATTCTAAATTATGTCGCCACAAGAAATAAAAAAATATTTTACTACGCTGCAAATTCTGCTGAAAATATAGTCTCCCGTAATTCGAATTTTGTCAACTCAAGTTTAGTGATAAAAGCAAGAAAGAAAACAGTGGTCCTCTGTGCTAATCTGAGGAGCATGATTATATATTTTAACCTGCCTGAATTTTGACACGCGTCGTACTTTCAGGAGGTCAAAAAAGAGCGGAGGACACCGCACAAGCTAGTTTCCTTACCTGCTATAAACTGGACATATCCGGCCATGACAGTGACGGACTTGACCACTTCGTTTGGAATGCATGACGTGCAGACGGCGAGGAATGCCCCACAACACAACAGGATACATCCTCCCCCGTACAGCGTGCAGGCGGCCTGCCATGCCCCTGACGGCAGGCTACCCAAATTAAAGTACCCTCCATAAAACTCGCATCTCTGTCTGCCAAAATCCTGGCTGCTGACGTCCAGGACCGTGACGCATGTGCTGATGAGTCCGAAAGTTTCTGTTTGATTTGGAGTGAGGATCCAGATGGGTTGGATGAAGGAGTATGTTCCGAGGGCGGAGACCAGAATAGCAAGAAAGGTCCATACCAGTAAAACGGGGGAGTTCATGTCAAAACCTCACCATTTTGTCATCTTTCAAAGCCTGAAAACGGTCCCAAAGTACATAATTGCACGTATCGAACAAATGATTAGCAGAAATGAAGTATTGTTAGAAACGCATTCATTACGAATTTAATTACGTAATTTGTGTCTTGAATATCATAACTGTAACAATTTGGTTCAATAATTCATCAACTTAAAAACGGCACAACGTATTGAAATCCAATGTTGAGCGACGGTTCAGCTCAATACATACCGGAAGTGATGCTAGGATAATTAACAAGAGTTCATGCGTGCAGGTCCTTTCCTGTTCTAAGTTCCATAACAAGAGACTATTAATACAACTAACCAAAAGATGTCCATATTGTTACCAGAAATTATTTAACAATAAACCAGTGGAACATGCAATGAATTGAAACATGTATGTCGGCCTTGTTTACTTGTACAGTTTATAAATTTACGTCTTTGTTCACTTACAACGAAGGCCGACAAAACGTTCAGTAACAACCCATCAGCTAAAACTGACCTAGGACAGGTTCAAACTCGACACCATACATTGTAAACGCTCTACCACTAGACCACTGTCGCTGTTCAGTCGTATATTGAAATGAGTAAGGACTTGCTGTCATATGAACCTCAAATTACAAATCACTGAGCAAAAGAATATGTGTCTAATTATAACTGACCATATGTAGTGGGTGAAGCGGAAAACCATTAATAGGTTTATTTGTCTGTTAGCTACACATGCGTGTTGTTGCAATAATATACTGTAAACCAATTTATTTCGCGATTTACCAGTGATGAACTGGTTTGCTGCGACTAAATTTCGCTAATGAAACAAATACAAGAGACATGAAAAGACTTGTTTACGGCGAGAAATATTTGTGATAATGACGTTCTCGCGAACTTCGCGGAAATTTGTCACACGCGAATAAATGTTGGTTTACAGTACAGGTAAGTATTTCTATATGTAAAATTTATGACATTACTACTACCGTATATTGAGTACACTAAGGAGATCTTATACACTGAGGTGAGCTCATGATCCAGAGTGCCCAGAACAGGTCAAACTTTGAGGTATATTAAAAACTGCAAAGGACGTGAACACCCAAACTAACTTAATATTAAAGGGAGGTACTAAGCTAATAAAGTCATCGAGAAACAATATCAACTTTAACAAGGGTCATATCAGTAATCTCGTGGTGACGTCTGGCCTTGAGATATCATCACGTAGTGACTTCTGACCTTGAGATATGATCACGTGGTGACTTCTGACCTTGAGATATGATCACGTGGTGACTTCTGACCTTGAGATATCAAGTAATGACTTCTGACCTTGAGATATGATTCCGTGGTGACTCCTGACCTTGAGATATCAGCTATATACATTTTGTATATGTATCTTTAACCACCAAAAATATCGGTAAATCAAGAAACAGATAGACTCAGACCTGACTAGCAAAGGTTTTCTTTTATCGTATAAATCAATTATAAATATATCAAATCAGTCATAAACTCTCAAAATATATCAAATCAGTCATAAACACACAAAATATATCAACTCAATCATAAACACACAAAATATATCAACTCAATCATAAACACGCAAAATATATCAACTCAATCATAAACAAACAAAATATACCAACTCAATCATAAACAAACAAAATATATCAACTCAATCATAAACACACAAAATATATCAACTCAATCATAAACACGCAAAATATATCAACTCAATCATAAACAAACAAAATATACCAACTCAATCATAAACAAACAAAATATATCAACTCAATCATAAACACACAAAATATATCAACTCAATCATAAACAAACAAAATATACCAACTCAATCATAAACAAACAAAATATATCAACTCAATCATAAACACGCAAAATATATCAAACCAATCATAAACACACAAAATATATCAAACCAATCATAAACACACAAAATATATCAATCCAGTCATAAACATACAAAATATATCAATTTTACAAAGGCTATGTATATTTCAAAGTTGTTTTTTTTTATTATTTATTTAAGAGATTGATTACTGTCCATTATCTTCACTATGAGGCAGGAATATAGAGGATGTATTCAAAATTTCACGACACGTATGCGTTTTATATTATAAAA
Organism: Ostrea denselamellosa; assembly: GCA_024699665.1. Classification (NCBI taxonomy): domain Eukaryota; kingdom Metazoa; phylum Mollusca; class Bivalvia; order Ostreida; family Ostreidae; genus Ostrea; species Ostrea denselamellosa. Next base: position 298,542 of record JAMZEH010000077.1, read on the forward strand.
CCTGTACAGAAGGTCACCATGTCGTTAGCCTCGGGTTTGGAATTTGAATACACGGAGCAAAGACAATTTTATGTTGTATAACAAATGCATTTAATAGCTTTGGTTTACCTTAGATTAGCACTATAAATGGTACTTTGCACAATCTCAAAAGCATTGCCTTAAAGTTGTAATATCCCTCAATTACATTAAATGCCTGATATTTACATATGCGACATTACTATTTTCATGAACATGATGAAGAAGCAAATGAGTCTGAGGACCTCCGTGGCCGAGTGGTTAGAGCATTGCGCTCAAAATCACAAAGCCTCTCACCTCTGTCGGCGCGCGTTCGAATCTCGGCCGCGGCGTTATGTGAGTAAGTTTGCCAGTTTACTTGCGGAAGGTCGGTGGTCTCTTCTCAGGTACATTGTATCTGGGTTCTCTCCTCCACCAACAAGAACTGGACGCCACCAGATAACTGAAAAATTGTTGAGTGTGGCGGAAAGCAATAAATAATCAATCAATCAATCAATCAATCAAATGAGTCTGATGACTTTCAAGGTCAATGATATTACGTCAATGTCGGACTATTCAGTACAATTCAGAATTTTTAGCGAATATGTTTCATTTTGAAACTTTCTAACTGTACACTAATCCACAGTTTTTATGGCATGAAATTCCAGTTAACAGACCTATAACACTGTGAAAAATAAACTAAATCGTAAAAAGTTTACTGGTAAGAATCCAGAGCTGCAATTTTACACCAGATCGTTATGACCAGTTCTCTATAAAAACCAATGATTCGTTGTCTTTGATTTCTATATATAATGGCAAGTTTGCCAGTTTACTTGCGGAAGGTCGGTGGTCTCTTCCCAGGTACATTGTATCTGGGTTCTCTCCTCCACCAACAAAAACTGGACGCCACCAGATAACTGAAAAATTGTTGAGTGTGGCGGAAAGCAATAATCAATCAATCAATCAATCAATCAATCTATATATAATGTCTAGGCAATATTTTTCAAAAAGATTCAAATAATCTGTTTCAATCTATATTCGACACATTATTTTGTCACGTGATGTGTTATTTGTAGACTGCAAAGTCAGGTTTAGAGTCTAAAAAACAACTTTTATTCGCGACGTCTTTATTTCGAGATTTACCGGTGATAAACTGGTTGGTGGTGACTAATTCTTGCTGCCGATGTTATCTTTTAAAGCAAACACAAAAGGCATCAAAGAACTGGTTCGCGGAGAGAAATATTTGCTACACTGAAATCATCGCGAACCTCGCGAAAATTTCTCGCACGCCAATAAACGTTGTTTTACAGTACAGTACTCTCCTGTTTAACCATTGATATATATTTTTACAAAATGTTAGCCCTAGAGTATTAGACTTTATAAAAAGAATGAAAAGGTATGCATTTCAAAAAGTTAAATTAAGGAAACTTTCGCGCTCTCAGGAAGACAACACCTTAATGGAGCGAAATTTCCAGAGTCCACTGTCATTTTTGAATTAATTTACTGTGAGGATATAAACACAAATTATTACAATACAAAACATGTACTTGTAAATTTCCAGTTTCATGAGAAGTTTTTATGTGTGTATTTTTAAAAGACACCAAACTACATATTTAATCAATGACTACGTTATTTATCGAGATATTTTATAAGTTGAGTGACGCATGGCAACTTTAATAAGATAAGTATACTTCATCCACTTTGGGATGTACAAGACAGTAACAGACGAAATTACAAGAGAGAGAGAGAGAGAGAGAGAGAGAGAGAGAGAGAGAGAGAGAGAGAGAGAGAGAGAGAGAGAGAGAGAGAGAGAGAGAGAGAGGGGGGGGGGCGTTTTCATATATATATAAATGAGTCTTGGTGACATAAACGGTCGCGTGAAATTTCGCTTCGTAGCAGGGAAGTTGTGAGTTCAAACCCTGCTCTTGCTATGCCCGCATCAAATCTGAGACGTAAACATAGGTAGTGATTGCTCCTTCGCCAAACGCTTGGCATTTAGAAGTGATAATCACGGGTCTTTCGGGTATGAATTGAAAAGCGGGGATCCCATGTCGCGGAAGGCGTTGGAACGTTATGAACCCTCACTGCTACGGCCCTGAGCGCCAAGCATAGGTCTAAATTTGTGGTTCTTCACCTACAAGTGTTGACGTCTTAATATGAGTGAAAAATCTCGACGGGACGTAAAACAAATAACCAACCAACATAAACTTTATTACAATCGCAGTAATTCGGGGTTTATCGTAGAGGTAGTCGTGGGCTATCGCAGCAAATCAGCAAATGAGTTGATTATTTTGAGCATGTTCAAAACAATTGTGGCCACAGTACGATTTTTTTAGCAATCGTAGACCATCGCACGACACTCGCACTGTACTCGTGTACATATTCGTAGTTAATCTTCGACATTCGTGAGGTACTCCCTCAACTTCGTAGTACTTGTGACACTGCGCATGTCCTACGAGTCACATCGAGTGTCCTACGAGTCACATCGAGTGTCTTACGAGTCACATCGAGTGTCCTACGAGTCACATCGAGTGTCCTACGAGTCACATCGAGTGTCCTACGAGTCACATCGAGTGTCTTACGAGTCACATCGAGTGTCATATGAGTCACATCGAATGTCCTACGAGTCACATAGAGTGTCCTACGAGTAACATCGAGTGTCTTACGAGTCACATCGAGTGTCTTATGAGTCACATCGAGTGTCCTACGAGTCACATAGAGTGTCCTACGAGTCACATAGAGTGTCCTACGAGTCACATCGAATGTCCTAGGAGTTACTGCCAGTATTTCTCGAATAAATAGGAATGTAGTGCGATATGATGTGATGAATACGACACTAAAACATTCGATTGATGGTGAGTACAATACAAGTAATGTGTGACTGAACTACGAGTAGTTGTATCGTACTTGATTCGAAAATAGCACTGTCTGTAGAAAAATCTCAAGATAGACCTGGCGAATGATGGCGATTTTTAACTTTGAGCAATTCTCGGGAAATCGTAGTATAACTCGTGATAATGTGGCAGGGCTTGAACTTAAAGAATAACGTCTTCAAGAAAACGAATTACGCATAAAGCATCCTTAATTTTAAAAAAAAGTTAAGAGAAGACCCAAATATGGCCCCGATTTTATTTCAAGCCCAACTTCAAATACCTAATAACAACTTGTTTCAAGATGAACTTTCTCAAGATGCACATATTACTTTTTTTCAAATGAAAAAAAAATGCAAACGTCCCCTTTTTCCAAATGTCTCCAAAACGGGCAATGATATACCTAATTTGTTACTTCACACTTTTCATACAAAGTTTATTATGGCAATTTGATTTTAAGCATGTATGACCTGAGGGAGCGTTCATTTTCTATTATCTTTACATACAGGAGTTGGTTATTTTCAGATGCAATGTAAAGTCAGGTAGACTAGCTGATTGCCCCCTTGTTTATAGTAGTACTTCATGGTAATAATATAAGCTTGAACGGATGGACTAGAGAACTCCCACACCCCCACACCCATCCCCAAATTTTAGACTTTGTAATTTGGACAGAAGAACATCTTTTCTTTTACTTGTAAAGAATTGTAGACAAATATGAAGACATCTCCTCCAGCTGCTCCCCTACAGAAACGAGGACTGCCTGGGATTATATCATTACAAAGGATGACTTTGACAGATCTTTAGTCGAAGACAAAATAGCAAGACATATATGTGTATATACTCTCTGGAACGAAACACACCAGAATACACCCTTCCATTTTCTGTTTTCATTCGCAAAACCCGTAGCATAAAATGGGCATGAGGTAGCAGTACTCAGGCGCACAATGAAATGCTTTTCCAATACAAATGACAATAAATTTCACTGTATCATCATTTCTGTAAACATTCTGTGGAAATCGCTGCATTTGAAGCTAAAAGAACCAAAAGTATAGATAATTCTTTAAAATTGTTCCCTAAAGTATTTCTATAAAACAATTTTATAGAAATATGATTGTTTGATTGTTTATTGTTTTCCGCCACACTCAACAATTTTTCAGTTATCTGGTGGCGTGCAGTTTTTTGAAGGTGGAGGAGAAAACCTAGATACAATGTACCCGAGAAGAGACCACCGACCTTCCGAAAGTAAAATGGCAAACTTTCTCACATGTATCAGAGCGAGCGAGAATCGAACCCGCGTTGATTAGAGGTGAGAGGCCTTGTGATTTTGAGCGTTATGCTCTAACCACTCATCTACGGAGGCCCCCTTTTATAGAAATATGAAGATTTTATAGAAATGTGAATACTTGAGGTCCCCTTTTATAGAAATATGAAGATGAAGATGTTATAGAAATGTGAATACTTTTAGCTCACGTGAGTCGATTAGGTGACCTAATGCGAAGTGTTCAGGACAGTACTACTGAAATTAAATTAATGTTAACTGTTCGCTATATTCATCCGAACAACCATTTAATGCTGGCTGCTTGAGGGTAGGAACAATAACTATCTTAATTCGTTAAATATTTTAATTTTGGTGATACGTCGGGATCGAAAAATCAATTCCGGACGTCGCGAAAACTATGCTAGCAGATTATCTCCTATGTTACAGCAACAGGTTAATTTTGTCATGGCTAAGATTCAGAAGACAGCTGAAGTGATGAATCACTTGAAAACTTTATTTTGAAATATGCAGTGATATATCAAGATATCAGGTTCACGGCGGGTGTGACGGGTCAACAGGGGAAGTTTACACCTCCACCTAGTTCCTCATCTGATGTGTCCAGGCTTCCATGTTTGCCATACTCTTGAGTTTGCATTATTTGAGGAATTATGAGATTGGTCACTGTTCGTTGTCTTCACTTTATTTCAATTGATTGTAAATAATAATAATAATAATAATCAAAAATATTTTAATAGGTCCTAATGGGCTTCCGTAACTATGTGCATTTCGTACATCGTTGACTACGCTACACACCCTCATAGATACATTTTTCGTGACATTTTTCGTGCAATACTGCGAATTTGTGCATGAAAAAAAAAAACCTGAAAAAATGCGGGAAGGAAAAGGAAAATACTCACTCAATTACTTTTTTCATGGTATGTGTTAACACAGTCATTGTATGCAAAGCTGTACACTTGGCGTTGATCACAGAAGTATGGGGTTTTACTTGACCGTAGCGGTGGATCAGAGATAACGAGTTAGTGAGATATTATATTTATTGATGCTGTCAACTCTCTACAAAGGAAACATACGTACAACTCCTAAGCCCTCGCACATCTTTTGTGCTCTCTTCTTGCAAAACTTTTCGATTATTAATGCTACTTGGTTTGATCAATATTCGTATAGATATTATATTCATTCCTAAGGGATCTCGATTATGCTGTATGTCAAAAAATTGCTCTTTTAGTCGATCCAGTCTTGTTTTGCCGGACCATCGATTTGTCCGGGTTCATTATTCGGAAGAGAGAGGTATGGTTTTATATATCATACGGTTCCTCAGCTAATGGTGTTTTCACTGAGATGAAAATCCCAAGGATTTCAGGAATTGTAAATAATATTTGTACTTTGTTACTTAATTGTACATGTACTTGAGCTTGTTAATATGTCGAATAAATGCTGTACTAATTGCCTTAAAAACTTTTTACAAAATGCTTTTCATCCACAAAAATGTACAACACCCGGAACACATCCTCCTTAACAAATCCTGTACAAGTATTACAATGAGGTGTTCTCTATGACAGTCACATCCTCCTTAACAAATCTTGTACAAGTATTACAATGAGCCGTTCTCTATGACAATCACATCCTCCTTAACAAATCTTGTACAAGTATTACAATGAGGTGTTCTCTATAACAGTCACATCCTCCTTAACAAATCTTGTACAAGTATTACAATGAGGTGTTCTCTATAACAGTCACATCCTCCTTAACAAATCTTGTACAAGTATTACAATGAGGTGTTCTCTATGACAGTCACATCATCCTTAACAAATCTTGTACAAGTATTACAATGAGCCGTTCTCTATGACAATCACATCCTCCTTAACAAATCTTGTACAAGTATTACAATGAGGTGTTCTCTATAACAGTCACATCCTCCTTAACAAATCTTGTACAAGTATTACAATGAGGTGTTCTCTGTGACAGTCACATCCTCCTTAACAAATCTTGTACAAGTATTACAATGAGGTGTTCTCTATAACAGTCACATCCTCCTTAACAAATCTTGTACAAGTATTACAATGAGGTGTTCTCTATGACAGTCACATCCTCCTTAACTCTTGCATAAAGTTAAAGTAAAACAGAAACATTTTGAAATTAAATAAGAATTAAAAACGACGTCATTTTGATTGCGCAGTTTTGGGGAAAAAATGATGAATAACGTTTCCTGCACACAAGAAGAAATGGATATTTTTAGAAATACAGTTCTGAAGCACATACCCATTAGATGGAGTAATTATCTATATGGAGTAATTATCTATATGGAGTAATTATCTATAGTGAAAAATTTAGCTGCTGTGATTCAAGTACGGCAAGCGTGGATTTTAATAGTATTTTTCGGAAAGTAAATTTTTTTTGTAGTTGTTGTTTTGTTTTGTTTGTATTTTTTTTTATTTGAATGTTGGTAATCTGCTTTAAGAATAAGGTCATACTGTACCATTTAGATTATGGGATAACTTCATGCAATCTCATTCTTCACCTTTGGATTATGGGATACCTTTATGCAATCTTAATCTTCACCTTTGGATAATAGGATACCTTCATGCAATCTCAATCCTCACCTTTGCAATGCCGTGATTCAAGTAATTCAGAAAAAAGTTTATGAACCAAAGATTCTATCTATATATTATTCAGGGTGAATACACCCGACTTTAAGAGAAAATGTAGCAATAAAGCTCAAAATACGTCTGAAATAGCAATAATTCCAAATTAACCGCCATATATCTACACATGTATGGTTGTTTTGGGTGTAGGATCTTGCTAATGCGTTTCGTAAAATACTTTTTGTGTCACAGCTTTTACAAAACATTTACGACAGGATTGTTGAAAAAGGATAATTCTGCGTTCTCCAAATCATAATCACTTGGACGTTTTGATTTCATGCCCGGACAATCTTAAATAAACCGATAATGCACGAATTAGTGAGAAGTGTCCCATAGCATGCAATTTCCGGAAACTCCTTTAACGACCGCATTCCTTTTTTCGATGTCGATGAGAATCTCTCTCTCTCTCTCTCTCTCTCTCTCTCTCTCTCTCTCTCTCTCTCTCCCTCTCTCCTTTATTGTACACCTACAAATGTATCATCCTTGAACCTTTTGCATTATTATGTCTGCACGAAATCAAGCATGAGTGTTTTTCTACTTTGAATTTGCTACATAAATAATTCAAGAGCGAATTTTCTGCCCCGCTAATGACTCGACAGGTGCCCCCTTGGAGAATTCCAATATCAGCAAGCACTTAGTAAATCAGCGGGATAACATCGTTATGTTATACTAACAATATGCCAATTTCAGGTTGACATTTTGTATGCCATTATTACCATGATACTCATAAATTCAATTTCAAAACCATTGACATAAATATCTTGACTTATTTCGTGAAAACTGGAAATTTGGTCTCCCTTGGGTACCATTATCTAAATATTTAGTTACCATTTATCAATGTAACAATGCAGAATGTCAAACAAACCACGATTAGGCAATCTAGATCGACATGCTTTAAATATACACGGTATCGTGCATTGGTGTGCTGGACTGGCTCTTTCATGTCTCAGAGGTTTGCTGACTGATTTTTGAGAAATAAATTTCATTCTTGAAAATACATGAGGGTATGAACTGCGGCGCTTTACGCCAGCGTATTTCCTGAAGAATACGCCGGCGTGACGCGTACCTGTTCATACCCTTATGTATTTTTAAATAATGAAATTTATTTTTATAATTACAGCTTACTTTCATTTCGGTCGGAATTCTTAGCCATTAAAATAGTCGTCCTTTATTTATCAAGATTCATACAAACATTGTTCACATTCATGTGCAAATGGATATCATTTCATTTGGTAAATATATTGAAAGCAAAAACATTGGAAATGTACATAAAATCTGATTAATTACAGTAAAGGTTCATGCACCTTACATCAGTGATGGTACCGTTATAGTACTTTGTTGATGGTGCTATTTTTATTGTACCGTTATCGGAGGCGGCGGTACTTTCAGAGATCATTTTATCAGTGGTGGTACATTGAAGGTGTTATGTAGCGGTATAATATCGTTAGAGTACTACGTATTGGTTTTGATAACTCACGGAACCATGCAACGGTGATGGTACTGTCACAGTACCTTCCATCGGAGACGAAACGTTTAGTATGTCTTGTGTCTGTTATGATACATTAAATGTGTCTTGTGTCTGTTATGATACATTAAATGCGTCTTGTGTCTGTTATGATACATTAAATGCGTCTTGTGTCTGTTATGATACATTAAATGTGTCTTGTGTCTGTTATGGTACATTAAATGTGTCTTGTGTCTGTTATGGTACATTAAATGTGTCTTGTGTCTGTTATGGTACATTAAATGCGTCTTGTGTCTGTTATGATACATTAAATGCGTCTTGTGTCTGTTATGGTATATTAAATGCGTCTTGTGTCTGTTATGTTACATTAAATGTGTCTTGTGTCTGTTATGATACATTAAATGCGTCTTGTGTCTGTTATGATACATTAAATGCGTCTTGTGTCTGTTATGATACATTAAATGCGTCTTGTGTCTGTTATGATACATTAAATGTGTCTTGTGTCTGTTATGGTACATTAAATGTGTCTTCTGTCTGTTATGATACATTAAATGCGTCTTGTGTCTGTTATGGTACATTAAATGCGTCTTGTGTCTGTTATGATACATTAAATGTGTCTTGTGTCTATTATGATACATTAAATGCGTCTTGTGTCTGTTATGGTACATTAAATGCGTCTTGTGACTGTTATGATACATTAAATGCGTCTTGTGTCTGTTATGGTACATTAAATGCGTTTTGTGTCTGTTATGGTATATTAAATGCGTTTTGTGTCTGTTATGTTACATTAAATGTGTCTTGTGTCTGTTATGATACATTAAATGCGTCTTGTGTCTGTTATGATACATTAAATGCGTCTTGTGTCTGTTATGGTACATTAAATGTGTCTTGTGTCTGTTATGATACATTAAATGTGTCTTCTGTCTGTTATGGTACATTAAATGCGTTTTGTGTCTGTTATGATACATTAAATGTGTCTTGTGTCTGTTATGATACATTAAATGCGTCTTGTGTCTGTTATGATACATTAAATGCGTCTTGTGTCTGTTATGGTACATTAAATGTGTCTTGTGTCTGTTATGATACATTAAATGTGTCTTCTGTCTGTTATGGTACATTAAATGCGTCTTGTGTCTGTTATGGTACATTAAATGCGTTTTGTGTCTGTTATGGTATATTAAATGCGTTTTGTGTCTGTTATGTTACATTAAATGTGTCTTGTGTCTGTTATGATACATTAAATGCGTCTTGTGTCTGTTATGATACATTAAATGCGTCTTGTGTCTGTTATGGTACATTAAATGTGTCTTGTGTCTGTTATGATACATTAAATGTGTCTTCTGTCTGTTATGGTACATTAAATGCGTTTTGTGTCTGCTATGATACATTAAATGTGTCTTGTGTCTGTTATGATACATTAAATGCGTCTTGTGTCTGTTATGATACATTAAATGCGTCTTGTGTCTGTTATGGTACATTAAATGTGTCTTGTGTCTGTTATGATACATTAAATGTGTCTTCTGTCTGTTATGGTACATTAAATGCGTCTTATGTCTGTTATGGTACATTAAATGTGTCTTCTGTCTGTTATGGTGCATTAAATGTGTTTTGCATCTGTGATGGTACCTTTCGTTTATCTGTTATGATACATTTAATGTGTCTGTTATGGCTTCTATAGTGCATCTGGTAAGGTACATTTAGTGTGTTTGCCATGATCCTTCAGTGTGTCTGTGTCGTACTTCAGTGTGTGTGTGTGTGTGTGTGTGTGTGTGTGTGTGTGTGTGTGTGTGTGTGTGTGTGTGTGTGTGTGTGTGTGTGTGTCTGTGTGTGTCTGTGTGTGTATGGTACTTCAGTGTGTGTATGGTACTTCAGTGTGTGTGTGTGGTACTTCAGTGTGTGTGTGTGTGTGGTACTTCAGTGTGTCTGTGTGGTACGTCAGTGTGTGTATGGTACTTCAGTGTGTCTGTGTGGTACTTCAGTGTGTCTGTGTGGTACTTTAGTGTATCTGTGTGGTTCTTCAGTGTGTCTGTGTGGTTCGTCAGTATGTGTGTGTGTGTGGTACTTCAGTGTGTCTCTGTGGTACTTCAGTGTGTGTGTGTGTGTGGTACTTCAGTGTGTCTGTGTGGTACTTCAGTGTGTCTGTATAGTACTTCAGTGTGTCTGTGTGGTACTTCAGTGTGTCTGTGTGGTACTTCAGTGTGTCTGTGTGGTACATTCAGTGTGTGTGTGTGGTACTTCAGTGTGTCTGTGTGGTACGTCAGTGTGTGTATGGTACTTCAGTGTGTCTGTGTGGTACTTCAGTGTGTCTGTGTGGTTCGTCAGTGTGTGTGTGTGTGTGGTACTTCAGTGTGTGTGTGTGGTAGTTCAGTGTGTGTGTGTGGTACTTCAGTGTGTCTGTGTGGTACTTCAGTGTGTGTATGGTACTTCAGTGTGTCTGTGTGGTACTTCAGTATGTGTGTGTGTTACTTCAGTGTGTGTGTGTGTGGTACTTTAGTGTGTCTGTGTAGTACTTCAGTGTGTGTGTGTTGTACTTCAGTGTGTGTGTGGGGTACTTCAGTGTGTCTGTGTGGTACTTGAGTGCGTGTGTGTGGTACTTCAGTGTGTGTGTGTGTTACTTCAGTGTGTCTGTGTGTGGTACTTCAGTGTGTCTGTGTGGTTCTTCAGTGTGTCGGTGTGGTACTTCAGTGTGTGTGTGTGGTACTTCAGTGTGTCTGTGTGGTACTTCAGTGTGTGTGTGTGGTACTTCAGTGTGTCTGTGTGGTACTTCAGTGTGTGTGTGTGTTACTTCAGTGTGTGTATGGTACTTCAGTGTGTCTGTGTGTTACTTCAGTGTGTCTGTGTGTGGTACTTCAGTGTGTCTGTGTGGTTCTTCAGTGTGTCTGTGTGGTACTTCAGTGTGTGTGTGTGGTACTTCAGTGTGTCTGTGTGGTACTTCAGTGTGTGTGTGTGGTACTTCAGTGTGTCTGTGTGGTACTTCAGTGTGTGTGTGTGTTACTTCAGTGTGTGTGTGTGTGGTACTTTAGTGTGTCTGTGTAGTACTTCAGTGTGTGTGTGTGGTACTTCAGTGTGTGTGGGGGGTACTTCAGTGTGTCTGTGTGGTACTTGAGTGTGTGTGTGTGTGTGGTACTTGGGTGTGTGTGTGTGTGTGTGTGTGGTACTTCAGTGTGTCTGTGTGGTACGTCAGTGTGTGTATGGTACTTCAGTGTGTCTCTGTGTTACTTCAGTGTGTCTGTGTGTGGTACTTCAGTGTGTCTGTGTAGTTCTTCAGTGTGTCTGTGTGTTACTTCAGTGTGTCTGTGTGGTACTTCGGTGTGTCTGTGTGATACTTCAGTGTGTCTGTGTGGTACTTCAGTGTGTCTGTTGTGGTACTTCAGTGTGTCTGTGTGGTACTTCAGTGTGTCTATCTGGTACTTCAGTGTGTCTGTGTGGTACTTTAGTGTGTGTGTGTGTGTGTGGTAGTTCAGTGTGTGTGTGTGTGGTACTTCAGTGTGTCTTTGTGGTTCGTCAGTGTGTGTGTGTGTGTGGTACTTCAGTGTGTCTCTGTGGTACTTCAGTGTGTGTCTGTGGTACTTCAGTGTGTCTGTGTGGTACTTCAGTGTGTGTGTGTGTGTGTGTGGTACTTTAGGGTGTCTGTGTAGTACTTCAGTGTGTGTGTGTGGTACTTCAGTGTGTGTGTGTGGTACTTCAGTGTGTGTGTGTGGTACTTCAGTGTGTCTGTGTGGTACTTCAGTGTGTGTGTGTGGTACTTCATTGTGTCTGTGTGGTACTTCAGTGTGTGTGTGTGTTACTTCAGTGTGTGTGTGTGTGGTACTTTAGTGTGTCTGTGTAGTACTTCAGTGTGTGTGTGTGGTACTTCAGTGTGTGTGGGGGGTACTTCAGTGTGTCTGTGTGGTACTTGAGTGTGTGTGTGTGTATGGTACTTCAGTGTGTGTGTGTGTGTGTGTGTGTGGTACTTCAGTGTGTCTGTGTGGTACTTCAGTGTGTGTGTGTGGTACTTCAGTGTGTCTGTGTGGTACTTCAGTGTGTGTGTGTGGTACTTCATTGTGTCTGTGTGGTACTTCAGTGTGTGTGTGTGTTACTTCAGTGTGTGTGTGTGTGGTACTTTAGTGTGTCTGTGTAGTACTTCAGTGTGTGTGTGTGGTACTTCAGTGTGTGTGGGGGGTACTTCAGTGTGTCTGTGTGGTACTTGAGTGTGTGTGTGTGTATGGTACTTCAGTGTGTGTGTGTGTGTGTGTGTGTGGTACTTCAGTGTGTGTGTGTGGTACTTCAGTGTGTATATGGTACTTCAGTGTGTCTGTGTGTTACTTCAGTGTGTCTGTGTGGGGGTACTTCAGTGTGTCTGTGTGGTTCTTCAGTGTGTCTGTGTGGTACTTCGGTGTGTCTGTGTGATACTTCAGTGTGTCTGTGTGGTACTTCAGTGTGTCTGTTGTGGTACTTCAGTGTGTCTATGTGGTACTTCAGTGTGTCTGTGTGGTACTTCAGTGTGTCTGTGTGGTACTTTAGTGTGTGTGTGTGTGTGTGTGTGGTAGTTCAGTGTGTGTATGGTACTTCAGTGTGTCTCTGTGGTACTTCAGTGTGTCTGTGTGGTTCGTCAGTGTGTGTGTGTGTGTGGTACTTCAGTGTGTCTCTGTGGTACTTCAGTGTGCGTCTGTGGTAGTTCAGTGTGTCTGTGTGGTATTTCAGTGTGTGTGTGTGGTACTTCAGTGTGTGTGTGTGTGGTACTTCAGTGTGTGTGTGTGGTACTTCAGTGTGTCTGTGTGGTACTTCAGTGTGTGTGTGTGGTACTTCAGTGTGTCTGTGTGGTACTTCAGTGTGTGTGTGTGTTACTTCAGTGTGTGTGTGTGTGGTACTTTAGTGTGTCTGTGTAGTACTTCAGTGTGTGTGTGGTACTTCAGTGTGTGTGGGGGGGTACTTCAGTGTGTCTGTGTGGTACTTGAGTGTGTGTGTGTGTGTGGTACTTCAGTGTGTCTGTGTGTGTGTGTGGTACTTCAGTGTGTCTGTGTGGTACTTCAGTGTGTGTATGGTACTTCAGTGTGTCTGTGTGTTACTTCAGTGTGTCTGTGTGTGGTACTTCAGTGTGTCTGTGTGGTTCTTCAGTGTGTCTGTGTGGTACTTCAGTGTGTCTGTGTGGTACTTCGGTGTGTCTGTGTGATACTTCAGTGTGTCTGTGTGGTACTTCAGTGTGTCTGTTGTGGTACTTCAGTGTGTCTGTGTGGTACTTCAGTGTGTCTGTGTGGTTCGTCAGTGTGTGTGTCTGTGTGGTTCTTCAGTGTGTCTGTGTGGTTCGTCAGTGTGTGTGTGTGTGTGTGGTACTTCAGTGTGTCTCTGTGGTACTTCAGTGTGTGTCTGTGGTACTTCAGTGTGTCTGTGTGGTACTTCAGTGTGTGTGTATGTGTGTGTGGTACTTTAGGGTGTCTGTGTAGTACTTCAGTGTGTGTGTGTATGGTATTTCAGTGTGTGTGTGTGGTACTTCAGTGTGTGTGTGTGGTACTTCAGTGTGTCTGTGTGGTACTTCAGTGTGTGTGTGTGGTACTTCAGTGTGTCTGTGTGGTACTTCAGTGTGTGTGTGTGTTACTTCAGTGTGTGTGTGTGTGGTACTTTAGTGTGTCTGTGTAGTACTTCAGTGTGTGTGTGTGGTACTTCAGTGTGTGTGGGGGGTACTTCAGTGTGTCTGTGTAGTACTTGAGTGTGTGTGTGTGTGTGGTACTTGAGTGTGTGTGTGTGTGTGTGTGTGGTACTTCAGTGTGTCTGTGTGGTACGTCAGTGTGTGTATGGTACTTCAGTGTGTCTCTGTGTTACTTCAGTGTGTCTGTGTGTGGTACTTCAGTGTGTCTGTGTGGTTCTTCAGTGTGTCTGTGTGGTACTTCAGTGTGTCTGTGTGGTACTTCGGTGTGTCTGTGTGATACTTCAGTGTGTCTGTGTGGTACTTCAGTGTGTCTGTTGTGGTACTTCAGTGTGTCTGTGTGGTACTTCAGTGTATCTGTGTGGTACTTCAGTGTGTCTGTGTGGTACTTTAGTGTGTGTGTGTGTGTGTGGTAGTTCAGTGTGTGTGTGTGGTACTTCAGTGTGTGTGTGTGGTACTTCAGTGTGTCTGTGTGGTACTTCAGTGTGTGTGTGTGTGTGGTACTTCAGTGTGTCTGTGTGGTACGTCAGTGTGTGTATGGTACTTCAGTGTGTCTGTGTGGTACTTCAGTGTGTCTGTGTGGTAGTTCAGTGTGTCTGTGTGGTTCTTCAGTGTGTCTCTGTGGTTTGTCAGTGTGTGTGTGTGTGTGTATGGTACTTCAGTGTGTGTCTGTGGTACTTCAGTGTGTCTGTGTGGTACTTCAATGTGTGTGTGTGTGTGTGTGTGTGTGTGTGTGGTACTTCAGTGTGTGTGTGTGGTACTTCAGTGTGTGTGTGTGGTACTTCAGTGTGTGTGTGTGTGTTACTTCAGTGTGTGTGTGTGTGGTACTTTAGTGTGTCTGTGTGGTACTTCAGTGTGTGTGTGTGTGGTACTTCAGTGTGTCTGTGTGATACTTCAGTGTGTGTGTGTGTGTGGTACTTCAGTGTGTGTGTGTGTGTGTGTGGTACTTCAGTGTGTCTGTGTGGTACTTCAGTGTGTCTGTGTGGTACTTTAGTGTGTGTGTGTGTGTGGTACTTCAGTGTGTGTGTGTGTGTGTGTGTGTGTGTGTGTATGGTACTTCAGTGTGTCTGTGTGGTACTTCAGTGTGTCTGTGTGGTACTTCATTGTGTCTGTGTGGTACTTCAGTGTGTCTGTATGGTACTTCAGTGTGTGTGTGTGTGTGTGGTACTTCAGTGTGTCTGTGTGGTACTTCAGTGTGTCTGTATAGTACTTCAGTGTGTCTGTGTGGTACTTCAGTGTGTCTGTGTGGTACTTCAGTGTGTCTGTGTGGTACTTCAGTGTGTGTGTGTGGTACTTCAGTGTGTCTGTGTGGTACGTCAGTGTGTGTATGGTACTTCAGTGTGTCTGTGTGGTACTTCAGTGTGTCTGTGTGGTTCTTCATTGTGTCTGTGTGGTTCGTCAGTGTGTGTGTCTGTGTGGTTCGTCAGTGTGTGTGTGTGTGTGGTACTTTAGTGTGTCTGTGTGGTACTTCCGTGTGTCTGTGTGGTACTTCAGTGTGTCTGTGTGGTACTTCAGTGTGTCTGTGTGGTACTTCAGTGTGTCTGTATGAAACTTTTAGTATGTCTTGTATTCCGTATGGTACATCTAGTGTATCTCTTGTGGTACATTTGGTGTATCTGTTGTGGTACATTTAGTGTGTCTGTTGTGGTACATTTAGTGTATCTGTTTTGGTACATTTAGTGTATCTGTTGTGGTACATTTAGTGTATCTGTTGTGGTACATTTAGTGTGTCTGTTGTGGTACATTTAGTGTATCTGTTGTGGTACATTTAGTGTGGTACATTTAGTGTGTCTGTTGTGGTACATTTAGTGTGTCTGTTGTGGTACATTTAGTGTGTATGTTGTGGTACATTTAGTGTGTATGTTGTGGTACATTTAGTGTATCTGTTGTGGTACATTTAGTGTATCTGTTGTGGTACATTTAGTGTGTCTGTTGTGGTACATTTAGTGTGTCTGTTGTGGTACATTTAGTGTATCTGTTGTGGTACATTTAGTGTATCTGTTGTGGTACATTTAATGTATCTGTTGTGGTACATTCCGTGTGTCTGTTGTGGTACATTTAGTGTATCTGTTGTGGTACATTTAGTGTGTCTGTTGTGGTACATTTAGTGTGTCTGTTGTGGCACATTTAGTGTGTCTGTTGTGGTACATTTAGTGTGTCTGTTGTGGTACATTTAGTGTGTCTGTTGTGGTACATTCAGTGTGTCTGTTGTGGTACATTTAGTGTGTCTGTTGTGGGACATTCAGTGTATCTGTTGTGGTACATTTAGTGTATCTGTTGTGGTACATTTAGTGTATCTGTTGTGGTACATTTAGTGTATCTGTTGTGGTACATTTAGTGTGTCTGTTGTGGTACATTCAGTGTGTCTGTTGTGGTACATTTAGTGTATCTGTTGTGGTACATTTAGTGTATCTGTTGTGGTACATTTAGTGTATCTGTTGTGGTACATTTAGTGTGTCTGTTGTGGTACATTTAGTGTGTCTGTTGTGGTACATTTAGTGTGTCTGTTGTGTGTCTGTTGTGGTACATTCAGTGTATCTGTTGTGATACATTTAGTGTATCTGTTGTGGTACATTTAGTGTGTCTGTTGTGGTACATTTAGTGTGTCTGTTGTGGTACATTCAGTGTGTCTGTTGTGGTACATTTAGTGTATCTGTTGTGGTACATTTAGTGTATCTTTTGTTGTACATTTAGTGTATCTGTTGTGGTACATTTAGTGTGTCTGTTGTGGTACATTTAGTGTGTCTGTTGTGGTACCTTTAGTGTATCTGTTGTGGTACATTTAGTGTGTCTGTTGTGGTACATTTCGTGTATCTGTTGTGGTACATTTGGTGTGTCTGTTGTGGTACATTTAGTGTGTCTGTTGTGGTACATTTGGTGTGTCTTTTGTGGTACATTTAGTGTGTCTGTTGTGGTACATTTAGTGTGTCTGTTGTGGTACATTTAGTATATCTGTTGTGGGACATTTAGTGTGTCTGTTGTGGTACATTTAGTGTATCTGTTGTGGGACATTTAGTGTATCTGTTGTGGTACATTCCGTGTGTCTGTTGTGGTACATTTAGTGTGTCTGTTGTGGTACATTTAGTGTGTCTGTTGTGTGTCTGTTGTGGTACATTCAGTGTATCTGTTGTGATACATTTAGTGTATCTGTTGTGGTACATTTAGTGTATCTGTTGTGGTACATTTAGTGTATCTGTTGTGGTACATTTAGTGTGTCTGTTGTGGTACATTCAGTGTGTCTGTTGTGGTACATTTAGTGTATCTGTTGTGGTACATTTAGTGTATCTGTTGTGGTACATTTAGTGTATCTGTTGTGGTACATTTAGTGTGTCTGTTGTGGTACATTTAGTGTATCTGTTGTGGTAGATTTAGTGTATTTGCTGTGGTATATTTAGTGTAACCTTTATAGTACCTTTAGTATATCTTACATCTATATTTTGGGATGTCACCGTTACCATTCTTTGTATTTGTTTAATCGTGTTATATTCGTTTCCCCAACTCCAAATTCCCAGGTGAATAGCACCATTAATGAATGTTATCGCGTGTTAAATAAAATGTTTTGTGGCCGGTGCCAGTGGGCGATGGCTCACTTTCACCTTTCGTGGATGGCAATGGTTAGCTTCCTACGTGGATGTTGCTGACAGTTTCTTTTCTACGTTTTATACTGGGTTCGTAAGAATTTTGATACACTTTATCCCCACCTCCCCTCTTATCGGATAGAAGGTTTCCCATTATATGACGACGAGTCCCTCTTTCTGGATTAGCCCTTATTTCTGTGTCCTGGTGCTTAAATACCCGTGAAACTATACACTCATTGTAATACTCCGAATGAAGGTTATTCAGTTTAGTATTTTTAATATTACTTTGTACAGTACATCTGAAAATTTTACGATGATTCACTCACGTGTGTAGTTGTTAAATCATACGTGATTCACTCACGTGTGAAGTTGTTAAATCATACGATGATCCATTCCTTCACGTGTGTCGTTGTTGAAATAATTGAAGATTTTTATGAGAGCTTTACCTACTCTGCTGACGTCATTATGTGGGTGTGACGTAAAACAAATAAACAAAACTTATGCTGATTCATTCTTCATCTAAAGATTGGGGTTACTTTTGTCGTACACTCTGTCCATCAGAGCATTGCCGAACTAAGAGTCACATCTGAATTTAAATTTGCAGATTTTATGATCACGATCATCAAATAATCTTAGTTGTTTAGAGACCCTTAATTATTAATGCCCATGACATGTTGTTCTTGCTCTGGTAAATTCTCCTGTAAAATGGACCCTAGAACTTTAGTTACATTAAATAGATCTTTTATGAAGATGCCAAACATTTACTTCTCCGCTGTGACTGATTTAGTTTATTCTTATGGTACGTTACGCTCCATTGAGATTGTTTCAGATGAAGTGCCACAAAGTTTCACCTAAACGTATGCAAGGCGATCAAGACCGAAACAGTAAGGGTCTTATCGTGCCGACCCCTGAAATAAATAGGGACGTCCTGAAATAAATAGGGACGTCCTGAAATAAATAGGGACTTCCATTTCTAGGGTACTTCCCATGCTGGGCGCTCACTGAAGGAGCGGTCACTAAATGTTAATCGTAATATGTTGAAGGGGGCGTCGACATCAAAAATGGAGGGCCTTCCAGGCCGTGAAGCGAGTGTCCTAAGCGCAGTGTTAACCGCCACCAATCAACTTGTAACGGATATGCAAACTCAAATGGTACACGTGCAATCAAAACAGTCATCTTAGGCAACGTTTTTTGAATTAAAATTCGTGTTAATTTATTCTATTTTATTTTAATTAAACTTTTTTGTTTATTTAATTTTGATTTGTATGTTAGTTTATCTTCTACACCCCCAAGAAAAACTACTGTTATGAGTTAAAAGAAACTTTAATGCTTATTCATTGATAATTTTATTGATAAATGCAACGTTGAGTAAATATGCTAGAAAATAATTCATTCTCTCTCTCTCTCTCTCTCTCTCTCTCTCTCTCTCTCTCTCTCTCTCTCTCTCTCTCTCTCTCTCTTTAATGATCATGATATCTGTAGCCGCAAATATTAGATCATTTATACACGTCTGTGACTCTATATATTAGAATTTGTGTATCAGTTATTATTCTAAAAGTTATATGACCTATCTACTAAATTTTCAAGTTACTTCATTTTATTTTGAATTTTTCTGTTGACTGTTTGCCAGAAAAAAAAGATTATGATTCTATTTACACCAATGTTACCTTCGTTTGCATATATATAGTAAATAAATTTGGAAAACCACCAAACCACATTATATCATATATTCTTCCTCGGGAACAGGAAGTGATAGACTGAAAACTTACCCTGTAGTCCCGCCGGACGTGAAGCAATAAATGATGTTGACAGCCCTACCGATAGTCCTGAGATTAAAGCTCGTTATCACAAACACCCAACCAGTTCGGGCACTTGTTGCACAAAACTCCTGAAGTTCTGCTACTTCATTCCTCGTTCAGTCACAATCAATCAATACGTCCATTCATAGACAAGCAATAGATAAAAGCATAATTCGGATTGATTGTGCACAGTGGAAATGCTAAATTGGATAATATGTAAAAGAAAATATCAAATTCACAGCAATCGTTTCATTTGTCGTTTCCCATAGGTGTATTAGAAAATCTCCACTTGTAAATTGTAAAAACAATTCAACATCGCTACACGTTCTTGAACAATGCGAATAGTTTTAGTTTATTTCCATCGATTGAAGGAAGAGGGAGTGCTTTTGTTTATTAATTAAGCATCCCTTTTAATACAATAAAAGACGTGAATTGGCCTGTAATCGGAGATTTTACACCAATTACACTCCATAATAAATAGTCGATAAGTTCCTTTGTCCAAATATTGACGTTGCATGATTTATGTACCCAAGTGTTCCCTCAGCGAATAGCGACGGTCTGTTATTTTTTTTTTTTTTTCATTGTGGAATGGAGATTTCGATGGACCATTTCATGTTTACCTGTAGCGTTGATGATGATACATTTCAAGTTCATTGTTTTATTCCAGAGTTACATAATTAACTAATTTTTATCTGATCGTCGAGGATGAAAAATGTCGCATGTCATACAGTTCTTTGAACGCGGGAAACTGCACGATACAATCCGGATTTTAAGGATGCTCGTTAAGTTCTTGTGTTATACAAACCAACCAGAAACCAATATCTTTTTTTTTTGATTTTGTTTGTGAAATCGCTTTATAACGTATTAACAATTCAATATGCGCAAATAATATGTTGGTAAATTACACACTAATGGGGAGTGCTTGGCTAAGTAGAACATAACATACTTCATTAAGTTTGCGGAAAATTGCGCTTGATAATCGGACAGCAACCTTATAAAAACTTCTGTATAACTATCGCACTCCAACTATTTAAGCCCATCCCGAAAATTACACTTAAAAAATATCGTGGGGATCCGGATTAGAATAGGTCCTCAATACCCCTTACTTATCGCGAAAAATTCTCGAGAGGGACATTAAACAATATACAGTCAATATATGTAAGAATGAATAGCCTGGTAGTTCTTCATGTTGAACAGATCTGCAAGTTATTCACAGTCCAAATTACAGAGGTAAAACGGAAGTCCTTATCACCCCCCCCCCTTTTCTCTTCAAATAACAGTAGGAAAAACAGATGGCATCCAATGCGGCCTGATAAATCAGCTAACTATAGAGAAGGTCTGATAAATCAGCTAGCTATAGACAAGATCTGATAAATCAGCTAGCTATAGACAAGATCTGATAAATCACCTACCTATAGAGAAGATCTGATAAATCAGCTAACTATAGACAAGATCTGATAAATCAGCTAGCTATATAGAAAACCTGATAAATCAGCTAGCTATAGAGAAGACCTGATAAATCAGCTAGCTATAGACAAAACTTGATTAATCAGCTAACTATAGAGAAGACCTGATAAATCAGCTAGCTATAGAGAAGACCTGATAAATCAGCTAGCTATAGAGAAGGCCTGATAAATCAACTAGCTATAGACAAGACCTGATTAATCAGCTAACTATAGAGAAGACCTGATAAATCAGCTAGCTATAAGGAAGATCTGATAAATCACCTACCTATAGAGAAGATCTGATAAATCAGCTAACTATAGACAAGATCTGATAAATCAGCTAGCTATATAGAAAACCTGATAAATCAGCTAGCTATAGAGAAGACCTGATAAATCAGCTAGCTATAGACAAAACCTGATTAATCAGCTAACTATAGAGAAGACCTGATAAATCAGCTAGCTATAGACAAAACCTGATTAATCAGCTAACTATAGAGAAGACCTGATAAATCAGCTAGCTATAGAGAAGACCTGATAAATCAGCTAGCTATAGAGAAGGCCTGATAAATCAACTAGCTATAGACAAGACCTGATTAATCAGCTAACTATAGAGAAGACCTGATAAATCAGCTAGCTATAAGGAAGATCTGATAAATCACCTACCTATAGAGAAGATCTGATAAATCAGCTAACTATAGACAAGATCTGATAAATCAGCTAGCTATATAGAAAACCTGATAAATCAGCTAGCTATAGAGAAGACCTGATAAATCAGCTAGCTATAGACAAAACCTGATTAATCAGCTAACTATAGAGAAGACCTGATAAATCAGCTAGCTATAGACAAAACCTGATTAATCAGCTAACTATAGAGAAGACCTGATAAATCAGCTAGCTATAGAGAAGACCTGATAAATCAGCTAACTATAGAGAAGACCTGATAAATCAGCTAGCTATAGAGAAGACCTGATAAATCAGCTAGCTATAGGGAAGTCCTGATAAATCAGCTAGCTATAGACAAGATCTGATAAATCAGCTAACTGTAGAGAAGACCTGATAAATCATCTAGCTATAGATAAGACCTGATAAATCAGCTAGCTATAGACAAGATCTGAAAAATCAGCTAGCTTTAGCAAAGATGTGGAGGGTCGTAGCAGTGTGGGTTCTTTAACGTTTCAACGCCTGTCGCGACACGGGACCTCAGATTTTACATTCGTCCGAAAGACCCGTGATTTTCACTTTTTAATTCCAAGCATTTGGCGAAGGAGCAATCACTACCTATGTTTATGTCTTAAGTTTGACGTGACCATGACACAAGCGGGGTTCGAACTCACGACCTCCCGCTTACGAAGCGAACGCTTATGACGAAGATATTTATTAATACAATCAATTTATAGTTTGTCCTACAACAGCACCAACAGAGAGAAAGGCACAATTACTAGCGTAACGGATACTAAAGTAGTCCTAGTACTGTAGAGGGCCAGATAAGATCGATAAAAGTTAAAGACATTTGAAGAAATCCACGGGACTTGGCACTTCGATTCATATGGGAGACGTAAATAAAAATGATTAGTAGAACTGACACACGTACAATGTACCAATCACGTCTAAAGGTAAGCATCAGAGAACAAAGAGAAAACCTTTAATTCTAAGAAAACCACTAATTCCTTTGCTTTGTTTTTGTGTCCAATTCGTCAGCATTCCTGATATCGCCAGCTGAGATGATCACTAGTTTCAGAAATAAAAAAAAAATTCTAAAATAGTGACTATATTATGCTCTCTTCGAGTCATCTCACCAAGAACTGCATCATGGGTAAAGTCAGTAATTCATGTTCTAGCACAGTATTAAAAATCAACCTTGAATCAGTAGAGAGTTCGTGGATCGACATGTAGGCTAACTGCAGATGGTACTCTATCAGTGACAGGATCCGCCTGTGACGATGATGTTCGATGATATGATGGTGTGATATCGCTGTCGGGCGATCGCGATGTGGTCCACACATTATCATTCATCGACATCTCACCGCCGCACCATCGTGTTACTGCGACATCGCTATCGAGTCATCGCGTGAATTGCGTCATCGCTATCGAGTCATCGCGTGAATTGCGTCATCGCTATCGAGTCATCGCGTGAATTGCGTCATCGCTATCGAGTCATGGCGTGAATTGCGTCATCGCTATAACTAGCCTCAAAAGAGACTTAAGTCTACATTTCGAATCCGACCATCTTTTGAAATAATTTAATAACCAAATAAAAATTTCAACATATGTTTTCATTTTTTTTTTTATATAAACCAACAGTTTTTTAAAACATATCTTAAGAGATAAGTAATCAAAATTAGACGTACGAGTGAACATGGTACTGAACTATACTTGGAAAATATAAATTTAAAAAAATTCCATGAATGTCTCTTTAACCGCATTTATTACTGTGTTTTAATTAAAAGTAATGGTTTCAAGGTTATTTGTATTATGGCAGTATTGAAATTGGAAGCATAGGATGATTTGCCGAAACCGAAGCAAAATTATTAACTCGTGCTACATTTGATTTATATCATTTACATTAACACGTGTTACCATTGTTTTATATCATTAACTCGTGTTACCATTATTTTATATCATTAACTCGCGCTACCATTGTTTTATATCATTAACTCGTGTTACCATTGTTTTATATCATTAACTCGTGTTACCATTATTTCATATCATTAACTCGTGTTACCATTGTTTCATATCATTAACTCGTGTTACCATTGTTTTATATCATTAACTCGTGTTACCATTGTTTCATATCATTAACTCGCGCTACCATTGTTTTATATCATTAACTCGTGTTACCATTGTTTTATATCATTAACTCGTGTTACCATTGTTTCATATCATTAACTCGTGTTACCATTGTTTCATATCATTAACTCGTGTTACCATTGTTTTATATCATTAACTCGTGGTATCATTGTTTCATATCATTAACTCGTGTTACCATTGTTTCATATCATTACTCGTGTTACCATTGTTTCATATCATTAACTCGTGTTACCATTGTTTCATATCATTAACACGTGTTACCATTGTTTTATATCATTAACTCGTGTTACCATTGTTTTATAACATTAACTCGTGTTACCATTGTTTTATATCATTAACTCGTGTTACCATTGTTTTATATCATTAACTCGTGTTACCATTGTTTTATATCATTAACTCGTGTTACCATTGTTTTATATCATTAACTCGTGTTACCATTGTTTTATATCATTAACTCGTGTTACCATTGTTTTATATCATTAACTCGTGTTACCATTGTTTTATATCATTAACTCGTGTTACCATTGTTTTATATCATTAACTCGTGTTACCATTATTTTATATCATTAACTCGTGTTACCATTGTTTTATATCATTAACTCGTGTTACCATTGTTTCATATCATTAACACGTGTTACCATTGTTTTATATCATTAACTCGTGTTACCATTGTTTTATATCATTAACTCGTGGTATCATTGTTTCATATCATTAACATTAACTCGTACTGCCATTTTTTTTATATCATTAACACGTGCTGTCATTGTTTTATATCAAACGACCTAACTATTCATCCTTATAAACATTTATTAACATTTTGTAAGTTAATTGTTTGTATAATATATAGTTAGCTACAGAATTAAGTTGAAAAGGTCTGTGATTTAATTTTGTCGATGAATAAAATACATTGCAGCGGCGTAGTGTTCTTACGGACAAAACAGTGGTAAATCTGAAGTATCCGATGGGTAGGGGGGGGGGGGGGGGTGGTGATAACTTTCATTGGTAAATTTAAAGTCTCCATGGGTTAATAACTTTCATTTGCCACGGATATTGGGGTAAAACTCCAGCTGTGTCTTCACAGGTGGCGAGGATTTGTGTATATGCACTGATTTTCACTTAGGAAACATACATAAGGGATAATCTAATGATAAATTGTGTTGTATTTCTTTTTCAAAACATAGTCTCCTCTACGCAAGTTAATTATTTTAGACCCATCCATTCGTAAAAATAGATCTTAAAACTCGTCTTGAATTTAAGGCAAATCGCACTGGACTTACGACACTTAATTGCGACTTAAGAGATCGTTAATGTTAAACCCAACACGGAGATCATTCCTAGATGCTGGAACACAGGGCTGCTAGACAGAAATAGCAACTACTCCTCAAGCCCCCAAATCATCAGGAATCATAATTCAACTCACCCTATCTAATATTCAATTCACCTTATGATAATAAAATCACATGCAAGACCCATTTGTTGTCTCTCTCTCTCTCTCTCTCTCTCTCTCTCTCTCTCTCTCTCTCTCTCTCTCTGTGTGTGTGTGTGTGTGTGTGTGTGTTATAAAAATGTAAGCCTAGACATCTTGGTTTCGTTGTTCTATGTTTGGAGTCTGTAATAAGATTAGACATTTTTTTTTTATTTATATCGGCCTAGCCTTATTAGGAGAATTAGGGTTTCGATCTGAAACATGAAGATTCTCATCCGATCTAATGACAAAATATCCCTGGAATTGAACGTCCTTCAGATAAATGTGTTTTGATGTTGTTTGCACTTCACATATCGTCTCAGGGCGAGGTCGATAGGAAGAAATTGATACACGTGGACTTTGATATTGACCAACGACTGATATTACATTACGCAGAGGACAAATCAACTGTCAGGCCGTCATCTTGATGCAAGCCAAACTAACGCCTCGATGGCAGAAATCAATCGAAGAAATAGGGCTTGCTGAAAAGATTTATTCTCACTTCATCAAAGTTCCCATTTTTATTCTGTATATCTGATGCAATACAGACTTAGCGGGCTTTCCTTAAATTTGCTCTACGATTTGGTAGAGATCAGATACCCTATATTTAGAAGTTAATCAGAGTTTTCTGCGCAGAATAAAATGTTATTCGCCTCTTACGTAACTTTCAAACTCGACCTCATTCCGTATCTAAGCCTTTATTTATTTCTGTCTGTTAAACCTTGGACATTTTGGAACAGCTACTTGAATTCTTGAGGTTAGAATATCTGTCAATATATTTTCACGAATTTTTGTCATATCAGTTTCGATCCAGTTTATTGTGTTTGTTCACTACAGAATTCTCGGCCATATTATTGTGAATTTGTTGAAGTTTTAAATTTCACGGCTTTAGAGTGAAGACCGTTTGGCCGGTCAACAGGGGATGCTTACTCCTCCTAGGCACCTGATCCCACCTCTGTCCAGGGGTCCGTGTTTGCCCTTCTCTTAATTGTGTATTTTCATAGGCTTTATGAGATTGATAATTTTCGTTATTGTCACTTGTTCATACTTCCAACCAAAATAAAAAAAAAAAAAATCTACTCCTGACTTCTAGTCGATCCTTAGCATCAGTACAGCTCTGAGTCTCTACCTATCTTATAATGCCAAGTTCGGTCATGCGCATGAAGACAGGCCCCTTTAACAAAACTATAATGATCAGTCAAAAGACACAAGTAGTGATCTGGAAAATTGGTATTCCCGATGTAGACACTCAACTCCGTGTTAAATGGAGATCTAATGAATGTCGCGTCAAGCACAGATTTTAGTGGACTCTCTGCAGAAATAAAACATATTTAAAAAGCACTGTTCACAATGTATTTACGACTGAAAGGCGGAATCGATAATGAGAGAATTACAGACTCATTAGAGGCGCGCATCGCCGACTTTATCTTCTGTTTTAAGGATAATACAGTTTGTGGCGTTAGGAAACTAATTCTCAGCACGTCAATACTCATAACGTTCAACACCCCGCCTTAATCTACGGCCATTTTCTCAAGAAAATACTCTATTTGCAGGAAATTATCTACACAATGTTGACTCCTCTCGTGGGACCGCCGGCTCTTGCAACTGGAAAACAATGCTATAGAATATAAAGTAAGAAAGAGGGGGAAACATCTCGTGAGAATTCACATGTAGATGAGGAACGGACCGGTCCAGAGAGATCCTAAACAACTTTAACCTTGGACGGAAGACGATATTCTGCAGATAAGAATTTACCGCAGTGGGAGCCATATGCACGAGTTCTAGTCAAGATACATTTATGTACGTTGAATAAGAACGACGGAGATAAGGCGCCGTAATGACGTAGTTGTCAATATATGTGGAGAAGAGAAATGCAAAGTCAAATTTGTGAATATTCGCGCAAGCGGGGAGAGTGGTAATGTACTAGGTAGATGTTACAAAATATTTCAATCAATTGTACAAAATAATTTCCATACAACGCATCAAATCGGCCGCTGAAATTTTAAGATATTCTAAACTAGTCCCCAAAGAAACACAAGGAATTGTAATGTGAAATACTTTCAAAAATTGGAAACGAAATGAAGAAATTATTTGATTTGAATAACAGCATTAATACATGTACTATCATTTTCAAAAAATAAATTATTAATGTATGAACTATCCATATTTTAGATTTCAATATTGGATGTGTCCGGTTAAAATTGCGATAGAACGTAAGATAAATCATTTTGAAATCAGCAGGTGCGTCTCAAAAGATCTTACACTTACAAATGCTACAGCATATATACTGAGGACGTTCAGAGAAAACATAAAAAATACGGACATCACCCAATTCTGTCTATTAAGAAGATGCTAGTCACTGGGAACCAACAATGTTATCAAACCTAACTTGAATGAAGTTTAAAAACTAAAA
This sequence comes from Ostrea denselamellosa, assembly GCA_024699665.1. Classification (NCBI taxonomy): domain Eukaryota; kingdom Metazoa; phylum Mollusca; class Bivalvia; order Ostreida; family Ostreidae; genus Ostrea; species Ostrea denselamellosa. The sequence continues at coordinate 325,923 of JAMZEH010000077.1, forward strand.
CATTATTTATTCCCTTTATAGGTCGCACCATGTGTACCTGAAACTTTTAGTAGTTTTACACCAAATTTCATTGTTAAAGCTAACATGAATTTATAAGTATAGTAGAATTCTCGGAGTCCGCCATATTTCTCTTCTTATCCGCCATATTCGATGATTATTCTATTGTTAAATGCATCGGGGTTTGCATGACACAGTGGGGGCTCAGAGAGAATTATGCATTATGGGGAATTTGAATGAAGACGACAGGGGGCGCAGTTGTCGGCTTATCTTGATTTGAGGATATGGATGAGACAACGTTAGACATAGCAACCACGATCAACCATTATGCCACGATCAACTATTATGCCACGATCAACCATTATGCCACGATCAACTATTATGCCACGATCAACTATTATGCCACGATCAACTATTATGCCACGATCAACCATTATGCCACGATCAACCATTATGCCACGATCAACTATTATGCCACGATCAACTATTATGCCACGATCAACTATTATGCCACGATCAACTATTATGCCACGATCAACTATTATGCCACGATCAACCATTATGCCACGATCAACTATTATGCCACGATCAACTATTATGCCACGATCAACCATTATGCCACGATCAACTATTATGCCACGATCAACCATTATGCCACGATCAACTATTATGCCACGATCAACTATTATGCCACGATCAACCATTATGCCACGATCAACTATTATGCCACGATCAACCATTATGCCACGATCAACCATTATGCCACGATCAACTATTATGCCACGATCAACTATTATGCCACGATCAACTATTATGCCACGATCAACTATTATGCCACGATCAACTATTATGCCACGATCAACCATTATGCCAAGAGTTACCAAATGTTAGGCCGTACTTTACATGCTAAGTTAGACTACGGACTACTCTGTTTACGTGATCAAGATATAGGGCTCACGGCGGCGAGTGTGACTGGTCAACAGGGGATGCTTACTCCTCCTAGGCTTCTGACCACACCTTTGCTATGTCCAGGGATCCGTGTTTGTCCTTCTCCCTGCATCCTTTATGGGATTTATGAGATTGATCTGAGTTTGCTATCTTTGTTTTTGTATTTTTCTCAAGTATTGGTAGTGTAGGTTGGTTGTTTATTTTGTAACGTCCCGCTCCAGAATTTTTCACTCACATGGAGACGTCACCATTGCCAATGAAGGCTTACGGCCTTTGAGCTGTGAGGGACCTTTATCGTACCGCACCTGCTGTGACACGGGAACTCCATTCTTGCCAATTGGGTGCAAAAACAGAATTCAGTCATCAACCACTTAAATATTAGTTATATGCTGCAATTTATATAAATAATCATTCACACTGGTGTGATGTTATTCACAAACTTTATTTCAACATTTTCTGAGTGTTCATGTAAATGCCTATATTCCCCATACAGTGCACTAATTTTCCTCATATGGTATATTTTTAAAAATGTAAACTTGCAATCAAATATTCAATTTTTTAAAATTAACTATGTTGTAGGCAATATGACATGAAAAATAATTATGTTGTAGGCAATATGACATGAAAAATAACTATGTTGTAGGCAATATGGCATAAAAAATAGCTATGTTGTGGGCAATATCACATACAAAATAGCTATGTTGTAGGCAATATCACATACAAAATAGCTATGTTGTAGGTAATATGTAAGGCTGTCACGTTTACAAAATTTTGTAACGTTTAAACGAAGCATTGTAAACGAAACGTTACCGTTTAAACGAAGTGTTGTATAATTTAATAAAATAAAATACGCACAGAATTTTAAGACCCATTAATGACCATTATGTTTGTGTTTCAGTTTTCATCGTTCTATGGACGATGCAGAGATTGTCACCGGACGTTCCGGAGTATAAATATAAGACAGAATAAAATATACGAACATAAATATCCGGATAGCATTTAAATTGAATTCAATTTTATTCACACTGTACAACATTTGCACAATACAGATCACAAATTCACAATAAACTTCATTTTTCAAATTTTCATTTCAGTGATTTCACATTAGATTGTCCAGAGAGGGCAGAGCTGGTGCCGCGGCTTCTTCCGTCGGTTCGGTTTTAACATGGACTTCACGTGCAGCCGGTGCAGCGCAATTCACTTTATGTTTTAATCTTTTGTTCAAAAAGATCAGTTTGTCCACGTTCTCAGCGTCAAGGGAGGAGCGCAGTTTTGTAACAGTTCCACCCGCTGTGGAAAAGACGCGCTCAGAGGCAACGGACGTTGCCGGTGTGCATAGCAAATCCTTTGCGAGACTTGCTAATTTTGGAAAATTAATACGACTGGTTTTCCACCAAGTGAATGGGTTGGTATTTGTCGGCGCACTTTTTTCAGATAGATATAATTCGATCTCTTCATCTGGAGTGGAAGGGGTAATTATTTTGCAATCTCCGGTGTCAAAATATGATCCTAACAGGAAGGATATACCATCCTGAGAAAGTTTACTTCTCTTGCATTCAGGCTCATTCTCGCCTTCCTTGATGTCTGCTTCTTGTGTTTTGTTTTTGTTATTAACACTACATGCATCAATTTTCTGTCCATCGTCTTTTTGTTTTAAGATTTTATTTATCGTATCTCGAACAACATTGCGTTGCTCGTCATTGAGAAACGGAAGCGAGCGGTAACGCGGATCCAAGAATGTGCAGAGCATTGGAATACTCTGACACATTTCTGGTTTGTCCATATTGAACCTTTTGCGCAAATCGGTTTGCACCTTCTGTTTGAATGTTGCGACTGCAACACAGTCACTGTCGTTTGAAGTAAGATGGTGATTTACTAAGCTATATAAAATTGGGTAGACGCCACTGACGGTCGGATACTCCTCGCTGCACATGACACGAGTAGCCATGTACAAAGGCTTCAGAACAGGTATCATGCCTTCAAGTACTCGCCAGTGATCGTCATTCAGATCTAATGTACGCGCATCATTGGGTTTTGTTATACTAGCATCGTGAAGCACGGCATAAATAGCCAGTCTTTGTTGTTTGAGTCTCTCAAACATGTCGAACGTGCTGTTCCACCGAGTGGCCACATCAATGATTAAATTGTTTTCAGGTAGATTCATCTGTTTTTGTCTTTTTGTAGTTCATTTGTAGCTAGCACTGATTTTCTGAAGTGTGCAACTAATTTTTTTGCCGCCCCTATTGTTCGCGAAACAGAATTTACAGAATCAAACGCACCTCTAATCGAAAGTTGTAAAGTGTGCGCAAAACAACGAATGTGTTTCCATTTCAGGTGCTCAACACACGAGACCATGTTGGACGCGTTATCAGTAACGATTCCTATAACTTTCTCGTCAGCAATGCCAAATTCCTGTGTTATTGCTTTTATTTCGTTAGCTGTGTTCTCACCGGTATGTCTGTCGGTGACTTTTCTGGTGGCCAAAACTGTATTTTGAAAGTTCCAGTCATCATCAATAAAATGGGCAGTTTCTGTAATGTATGCCTCAGTGGCAAGGCTTGTCCAGTGATTTGATGTCAGCGCTACGGCAGACACGTTTTTTAAATTTTCTTTCAGTTTCTGTACCGCCTCGTCATATAGTAAAGATACGTAGTTTGAAATAGTTGCTTTTACAGGGATTTAATAATGCGAATTGAGTTCATTACAGAAATCTTTGAATCCCTCGCCTCCAACAATACTTAGTGGTCGTAAAACACGCGCGCACATCAGTGCTAATTTCTGGGTACACTTTTGATATTTTTCTCTTGAAAATACCGGCGTTCTATAAGCTGTAATTGCTGTTTGCGTCATTGTTGCGGAAGACCCCGGCTTGTGACTTTTATCAGATGCATCAATACTTGTAGACTTGTGTTTGAACTTGATGTGATTGGTCATTGTCCCTGTACTCCCTCCGGCATAGGTAAACTCCGTAGCACATAAATTGCATTTCACTTTTTTCTTTCCCGCTACTTCCAACTCCGTAAAATAATTCCATACACCAGAGCGTTTCTGTTTTTCGGCCATTCTAATTTTGAGAGTTGCGAGTCTTGCGACAGATGATAATACAAATAAAGTTTAAGAATACCTGTTTGAAAGCAATCGACAATTTTATGACGTATTGAATCTCATCCATTCACTTAATTTCATTCATCAACTTTCTTCAATGAAAAAAAAAATGACACATGCCAAAGATGTCATGCAAGTGACACGTAAATATTCATACAGATTTTAAATTTGAACGTTTTTCCAGATTTGTATCCATACATTTAGATATCTTATTAGGAATTTTCTGGAAAAGGGGGGGGGGGGGGGGGGGGCTATAATTGCCGTCAAAACCGTTAATAAATGTTTATTAAAAACAATAAAGCACATTTTGCAAGATGATCAAAGAGCAGCACAGTAATGCAATACAAGCCAGAAACATATAGTAAGAGATTCTGAGGCCCTTTCAGTTTACTAATTAAATATGACGGGAAAAAATTGTTCACCGTTCCTATAGACTATAGTCAAACTTTTATAAATTCATTACTTCCCCTCGCAATTTGTTTAATAAGTTTATTCACTTGAAATAATTATTCAAATAATTTAGATTGTAATTTGAACCCTGCAAGATTTGTGCCACATATATAAGACATCGTTTAAACGTTTAGGGATTTTGTAAACGTTTACAGCCCAAACACGAAACGTTGCCGGTTACACGTGTACACGTGACAGCCTTAGTATGACATACAAAATAGTTATGTTGTAGGTGATATTACATCCAAAGTAGGCTACCCTAGGTATTGTTCTTTTACACAAGGCCCCAGTAACAAACACATGAACGCCACAATAGTACCATGCCCTCTACAGCTGTGTTACCAGGGATAATAAAGTGTTTGTGGTCAATCTTGTGATGTCTTACTTATTACACCAGAATCAAACGTTTCAGAATTTTGAAAATAATTCTAGGAATTGCTAAATCTATATATTTACATGTCTTTTTTCACATATAAACTGGATTTAGTCATGGCATAATACTATTAAACCACTTCTGTGATCTTACCGCTACTTTTACAATCACGGCAATTAAACAGACATTTCCTTCGACGTTCAGCTTGTAGCAGTGAAGGTCTATCATACACCGATATTCTGTACAGAAACTGAACATTAATTCAATGGTTGTCGTCAATTATACGTTAACGGCATTGCATCAAAAGCCTTCAGTGAGCCATTACATCGTGTATACATGCAAACAAAATGCCTCTTGAGGATAATTGCAGTTATTTTGTTTTACTTTATGGAAAGTTTGGAAATCCTGAAAACTGTGTTGCCATTGGCAACAACTACTACATGACGAACACACGGCACATGTATGATATGTATTCAATGGCCAGTGGTTATAGGGCTCATTTATACAAATCGACGATTCCGCGATGGGTGGTGCTCCGAGTATAATGGGTGGTGTTCCGAGTGTAATGGGTGGTGCTCTGAGTGTAATGGGTGGTGCTCCGAGTGTATTCTTGGATAAGGGAGCAATTTATTGTAAAGGATTTTGTACAGTTAACACTACTTACGCCTGTTGTAACACTGTGAGATGCCATTTTTGGGGGGTGGGGTGGGGGGAGAGGAGGGGGTATTATATGTATAAGGGTCTGCAAGCTGGGGTAATCTAAGTTCCTGCTGTGTATTGGGCGCAAATCCTTGTGAAGAAGGGGGGATAGGGGTCGTTGGAACCTCCTCATCTCAAAAATAAGAAGTTTTAAAGCCTTCCAAAAGAGATATCGATACTGAATGGTGAACAGCATATTTGTTAATAACCCTCTTATAGTCAATAAACTGCCCTACAGACTAGAGACTATATTCCGACTTGGAATAAAGTATCGTTTCCTTTCAGCGGTGGAGAACCCACGCTACGTCTGAAACATGTGACCGTAAAGAATGAACCTGGACCAACACTGTATTAACCTAAAACGAATTAACCCAAGGATGTCTTACTTCTGAAACACTCGCCATTGACTTGATTTATTTCATAAACGTACTGGACAATGGACAAAATAAAATATAGATGATTACTATAATAAACCTGTGTAACAATACTTCTGTGTACGAAGCCTTTGATTAATTGTACATTTCTCATGGATTCCAGTTCCTTCCTTGTGGGTTCCAGCTCCTTCCTTGTATATTCCAGTCCCTTCCTTGTGGGTTCCAGTTCCTTCCTTGTGGGTTCCAATTCCTTCCTTGTGGGTTCCAGTTCCTTCCTTGTGGGTTCCAGTGTCTTCCTTGTGGGTCCCAGTCCCTTCCTTGTGGGTTCCAATTCCTTCCTTGTGGGTTCCAATTCCTTCCTTGTGGGTTCCAGTGCCTTCCTTGTGGGTTCCAGTGACTTCCTTGTGGGTTCTAGTACTTTCCTTGTGAGTTCCAGTGCTTTCCTTATATATTCCAGTGCCTTCCTTGTGGGTTCCAGTTCCTTCCTTGTAAATTCCAGTTCCATCCTTGTGTGTTCCAGTGACTTCCAGTTCCTTCCTTGTAAGTTCAAGTTCCTTCCTTGTAAGTTTCAGTCCCTTCCTCAGGGTCTCAGTTTCTGGACCTGTACATGTGTCATGTCGGTCGTTGATGAAGGCCCCCTCACTACACCGACTGCATTCCACGGTTAAGTCCCAATGGATTTACGCTTGAAGCCGACGTTACATGTATTTATGATTTAAAGAATAACACATCATAATGTCCGATTTCCTTTCAAATCACAAATGAAAAATGAATATCAGCAATATATTTTATGTCCTTTTAAGGAGGAATAACACACAATAGGCATCTGATATGAATGAAAAGTGGAGGATATGTACAATAATATATTTAAAATGAACACTTTCAAATGTACCTTAATTAGGTGTTTTTTAATGTAGTTTTTAAAAACTCCCATCTAAAAAAAAAAAAAAAAATCCTGCTAGACTTTACTCCACGATCTACAGGCGACACGTAAACAGACTGAGCTTCCCAGCGAGGCGATTTGAGTGATTGGTCTACCCAACTAGGTGATTGGGTGTAAAGAGAAAAGATAACGAACAGCTTTCAATTAGTAACAGTGCAAACAAGGAACAAGTAATATAAAAAAAATTGTTGATATTCATATTTTCATTCAAGTTTTAAAAGGAATTCAACCATTATGACGGTGTGACTGCCAATTCGTAGTTTGTGGGTTTAGCAGGGTTTTAACACCCCCACCCACCCACCACCACCACCACCACTCCCCCATCCTCGGTCACTTTCTACTAAAACTGCATTCTTAACAAATAAAAGCAAATTTGAAGTTTTCAATACCAAAATTTTATTGTACAAAGTAATCTGGAAAAAAAAAAACGAAATTAAAATTCCCATCTATATCAGTTTATTCTGATGTGTTATCCCCCCTTAAATGCACGAGAGGTACAGCTCATACCCTCACTCTGTTCCTCCTTAACGAAAATACTCTTTCTTATCATGACTCAATTCAACAAACTGAAGAGACAATGTTAATATCCTTGCAAGAGGCATGTGCATTACTTCTGTGAAGCAATTCTTTTTTTTTTTCAGACTAATGCCGCGTCCGTACGGATCCGGATTATAATAGGTCCTCAGGTTCCTTTTGCTTGCAGCAAGAGGCGACTAAATAGGAGGTCCTTCGGATGAGACCGCAAAAACCGAGGCCCCCTGTCGTGGCAGGTGTGGCACGATAAAGACTCTCCCATGCTATTAGGCCGTAAGCGCCGAGCATGGACCTAAATTTTGCAGCCCTTCAACGACAATGGTGACGTCTCCATATAAGTGAAATATTTTCTGGTGGGATGTTAAACAATATACAACCAATCAGATTAATATCGGATAAGCTTGACACATTTGGATTATAGAAATTTATTAAAATCCATTCTACAATCATAACAATTATTATTATTATTATTACATGTATTATTATTAACCATGAAAACGCTGTACATAATTTATTAACATGCAAATAAAATTAGATTACAGCGTTACACATATTTGTACCCTGCGGGATCTACAAGATCTAATCTATAAAATTACATTCGTTTTGCAGTTGTTCATGTGTAACTTTGATTTTTAGCAGCGAAAATGAAGTATTAATGAAACGATTGCACAACGGAACCTTGTGAAATTGATTTGACGTATGTCGTACACTGAAGCCGCTTATAACACTGCAGTTATATGGACACAGCACACAGAAGCAAGAACTAAAATGAGGGTAAATCATTTTCCACCGAAAACTTCATAAAGGAAAGATAATTTAGTCTAGGTGGAACTGAAATGTATTTTGTACAACGTATATTCCATAAAAAGTATTCAAAGTTTGTGTAGAACAGTGAGTGCAGTTTGTGTAGAACAGTGAGTACAGTTTGTGTAGAACAGTGAGTACAGTTTGTGTAGAGTATAGTTTGGGCAGTACAGTGAGTACAGTTTGTGTAGAGTATAGTTTGGGCAGTACAGTGAGTACAGTTTGTGTAGAATATAGTTTGGGCAGTACAGTGAGTACAGTTTGTGAAGAGTATAGTTTGGGCAGTACAGTGAGTACAGTTTGTATAGAATATAGTTTGGGCAGTACAGTGAGTACAGTTTGTATAGAATATAGTTTGGGCAGTACAGTGAGTGCAGTTTGCGAAAAATTTTTGAATTGCAATACACTGAAGTTGAACATTTTATAATACTGCATTTACACTGCATCCAATTCAAATGCATTACAGTTCCACCTGGAGCACAGTCATATTATTAACAAAAAGGAAATATCTAAGGATGAAAAACAAACCTGCGTTCCCAGTAATTACATGATAGTTTTAGCACCTACGAACAAAGCAAAATCAAGAACCATAACTCCGTCTACCTTATTTAACCAACATAATGTTAATAGAGGCAGTTACACATTACTTTCCTAAAAATACATCAGAAATTTATATCAAGTCAAGTGTTTCACAGTCTACACTGGATCAGCGACAGTAATTTGAAGGAGAAAGGTGTGGGGTTACACTTAATTAAACACAATACGCTTGACAAAAATTTTCACCAGTTCTGAATGAAAACTAATGTACCTATCAAAAACATTCCTCCATTTCTGTTAAATGTACTTCACCAAATCAGCTCACAACTACAAACAAAGTCTGTGTCAGCAGGATCCTTTGTCAGCTTGGTATCAACTTAAAAAAAATCTAACCACTGAGGCATTGGTTATTAAGAAATTTCAACCAATCAGAACTAGGCATGAACACATATATGATGATAAAAACAAGAAATGATGACTAATACACACATCTCTACCTGATATAAAAACCACATAATTAATGGATTTTTCAAATACATACTGATATATATTTGTAATTATGAATTCCAAAATAAAATTCTGATAAACCTTAATAGTAATTTAACATGACAAGTCAAATAATATACTCAAGTTTTCATTTGCCACTAAATATAAAGTCTATTATCTTACTAATGAACTGTGGGTACAAACTAAAAATAGGAAAATGTGTTAACTGTAATTTAAAAAAAATAAAACTTCATTTTTGATAAATACATGAGGGGAGGAACTGTGACGTGTAAAGCAACATGAAGTGCTGTAGTTCATAACCTCATGAATTTTCATAACTGCAATTTATTTCTTATATTTACATTCCACTTTCTTTTCTATTGATATTCCCAGCCGTTAAAATATATGTACTATAATTATCAAGATTCAGAAGTGCATTTTTACAACTGCAGTGTGTTTATGAGAAAATGTCCATCACTGCAATTTGTAAAGATACCAAAGGTAAAATAACTGGAAATGTAAATATGTATGGATAATTTTGATACGAGTAGTTTCTGCGTGGGGACTGTTAATTTCACATACACTGAGTATCACCAGCTAGCACTGTGACGTTTTGCTACTTCTGATAAAAAGTCCACATGACTTGCATAGAGATCTAAACTGCCACAAAGATCCATCCATTGTACATTCATTGCATCATCACCTAAAATAAAAAAACATTGCATCATCATCTGAAAATAGAAACACATTGCATCATCACCTAAAATAGAAAACTTTGCAATATCATCTTAAAATAGAAACATTGCATCTATTTTGTATCCTCATCTTAAAAAAACACTAATAATGTTATACAACTAGAGGTTTAACTTGCTATATCACATTTAAATGAGCAACCCATAAGAGCCATCCAAGATAGCTATATCCTCTGAAACTTTGTAAAAAATTTATAAAAACACATAAAGACAAACAAACCAGGAAACAACTTGTGATTTAAGGCTTGGTGTAAAATGCTGACTCTGGAGCCTCCAAATTGGACTGCCAAAAATGGAGACAGGGTGGATCTTCTTGTCGTAAGAGATTGTCAGGGGGTGGAGCTTTTGGGGTGAATTTCAACACATAACAAATTAATTATATATGTCATCAGAGGGATATTAGAGATAACAGTCCTGGCATTCAACAAAAACAGCATCTAGTGTCAGACAGTGTGTGACATGTGAGCTACTGCATTTGAAGTCCTAACCAAGTTTATAATCATTTATAATTATGTAAATAATAACTTGAATACAAGTTTGAAAGCAAAATGTAATAGGATGGAAAAAAGTGGTTTTTTTTCTCCCTCTCCCAACAAGGGGTTTAGATGACAGAATCAATTTTAAATATTAATGGTATACATAATAATATTTAATCCATATGTAAATTTTATAAAAAATTGCAAGGGAATCATTTTATTTGTTACTTTCATTTCCTTTTTTAAAACTATATAAATATTGTGATGAAAATACATGTGATTAACCCTATATAATCCATTATAAGTTTACCATTTCAGTAACAGTACATGTCAAATTGTGATAGGGGTCATAGGTCATGGGTCAATGGGTCATAAATCTATGTAGTGTAGATGTGTTCCATCTCTGTATCACTTTGCTCTTACTTTGGAGGGAACTTCAAAGGACGACGTGTGTTTTGTTTGGATAATTTTTATATTTTAGCCACAAACATTCCAGACAGCCAAGATGTCGGAAATTGAATGACAGAATAAGCTATGTATTGAAATTTACTCCAAAAGATCCACTCTCTATTTTGAAGATCTAATTTAGAGATGCTGAGTCAGCAGTTGGCACTGTGCCATAAATGATGAAAAAAATCAATGTTTATTCTTGCTACACAAAGCACAGAAAATAAATGGAAAGAATACTAAAAGCCATAAAATTATATGCAGCATGAAAAAGCTAATAAGAATTTAATTGTTTGTTTTAACTGTGAGAACTACCAGTCTCCATATTGATTTTTATAAATCCTGAGGTAAAACACTTTAATATTTCAAATTTGAATCGATCATCTAGACCATAATAGATGAGTGAAATCACATCCTCAGCTTCTTCTTCCTGTCATTGACAAGACCACAGCCAGTCAAAAATCTTTTTTTTATGCAAAATTAACCCTCTAGTTTTTCACTATATAATAGAAGTTTGAGGAAGGTTTAGTTTCCGACAAAAGATGCCACTGATAAGCGTTTGTACTTAATCATTAATTGCAATGAAATATCTACCTAATTCACTAGGTACTTAGGAGTAAAGCATTTGAAATTAAACAAAAATGAAGTCTCTATATTACACCAAAGGGGATTTTAAAAAATGAAAGTGTTATTCACTCTACAGTTAATTGAAATAAATCAAATCTCTTTCAAAGAGCATTGTGCAAAACTTAAACAGACTGACTACATCTGAATTTTAGATAACTTTAATTTTATATATTTACATTGTTTGTATGTTATCAATTGGTCATAAACTTTCAGGTTTGGGATCTAGATGTCACAGCACTGCAGCCAGTATTATTCTGATCAGTAATTGTCTAATCAAGAGAGAGGGCTAATCAAAGGAAAGGACCAACATAAGTTTACCCTGCTGCCCACCCTCATTCAGTATTGAATAAAATACTGTGTAAATTAATTTGAAAACTGGGACATACACATAAAACATGTTGTGACTGAGTTCATGCAGCACAAAGTTTATTAGTTAGAGAGAAATGTCATATGTTAAAATCAAACAATTGAGTCGTAAGTCTGATCTCAATCTGCCTGATCCAACAGATAAAAAAAAAAAGCTGGGTTTACACACTTACTTGTACAACTTATTTTCGTGAAAAAGGAAGGGGGGGGGGGTTAAAAGTGCTACAAAGGCCTCCTTCTAAATGTCATTTGTTATATCAAAAGGTATCAGTTATAGTTACAAACATTTAAAGGTGTCTGCTTCTCATGTTCAGCAGACCTGTAAACATGCATTCTTCGTAAGAGACTGTTTCGCTCATATTGAGATGTTGCTGGCCATGGTTGAGGTGCAACAAATTTTGACCTTGGCATGGTACTCAAGATTGAAGCAGTGAGAGTTCTTATTTTGCCAGTGATCTGTCCTGACACTGGGTCAGTCATATCTACAAGACCAACAATCTGGACACCTGATAAAGGAACTGTCACAAGAACCTACTAGTCAGAGAAAGAGAGAGAGAAAGAGAGAGAGAAAGAGAGAGAGAGAAAGAGAGAGAGAGAGGAGAGAGAGATGTACCACTGTTCTTCTTAACTACTGTTTATACAAAGAAACAAATGTACCTGCGCATAAATCAATTTTTCCTAAACATGAACTATCTTCATCATGGAAATTCATTGCCACTGTCTCCATCCACGCATTATCTGTGTTTCGGGGGTCATCTACGTAACCACGGTAAACCTGAAAAGATGTTACAAACATTACATTTACCTTGTGTTGTGACTCCACTCAGCTAGAAGTTCAAGGGGAGATAACTCTGAGATATAACACTTGTATGAATATTGACCAGTGTTGTGTAAACAGAAAATTTCCCTTGAGGTTTACATTTAGGTTTACATGTAAATATATATGAAATCAAATTTAAAACACAATTTACATCATTCAATAAAAAGCTCTCTCAACATAGGAACCACAACACTCGCAACAAATGCAGGCAACGAAAGATCAGCTGAACAAAATTATTTGTCCAGAATTTTTTTTCTTTCTACGTAAAAATCAGAGGACCCTCACTGCAAACATATCCAAATCATGTAGGAGTTCTTGTCCTGGGCATTCTAGAGTTAACTTCCATGAATATCAGCGAAACCTGATAACGTTATATCTTACACTTTCCCCCAAGATTAATTTCCACCTGAAATTCATACAGCTTACATATTACAGATCGTGCACATGATACATGAACTTTGCTACTATAAGTAGAACCCTATTTTCACTTTTGTCACAGACACATTTATTTTATGAAAATAAATGTCAATATTTTTTTTTTTTTCAATTCTAAAGATATCGCCGTAAAATGGCTGAAATATTGCCAACACGGCGTAACACCCCAATCAATCAATCAACATTCTAAAGATATTAGATATCATATTTTTATGTGCTTAATTAATTATAACAATATGAAGTGACCTCTAATCGCAATGCTGAACTACATGACATTAATCTTTACACACTCTCACTACTAAAACTAAAAGGGAACTTCTATGCTGATCAATATATAACAATTCGAGAAAAAAAAATTATATTAATCATATTTACTCTGACTACTTATCAAAGTCTAATGAGATCAGTTGAAGAAATTCAAGTAAAATAATAAAAATAAAAGTCGTATCCCTGCGACTGCCAAATTTGCTCAGGTTAGAGAGACTTATCACTGTGACATCACAATGTACTACACAACTATGACATTACAGTCTAGTAGAAGACATAACATGGTTACATTATGTAACAGGCAATGATGTCACAGCAAGCAAAGGAAACACAGCAACTTCTATAACACGGAGTCTCTGACATAGGTTTGTTAATGACTGTCTAAAGAAACTTGTTGGGTTGTTTAAGTCCATAAAAGGCACAGTTATACTAGAGCCTTCTATGGACTTTAAGAACTCCATATATTTTCATAGACAGTCAGTAACAAATCTATTTTATCAAGGATCAAAACTTTCAGTAAATACACATAAGAAAGAAATTATAATCAAGTAATTCATTCCAGATGCCATGTTGCTACCTGCTGTCTGAAGAAATTTTAAAAGATGGCAAACATGTGACACATTTCATCCAATGACAGAACATCTTTACATTCTAGAGGGAGACAAAATCAATTTTAATCATGTGATCAGTGTCCACCAATCTTTACCAGGAATTTGGTTGACTGTTACCTCTCTTCCTGTTGAGAAAAGTTCATTTAATTCTATTTCCATTTTCTTTTTCTCCTCTGACGACATCTGTAGGGAATTGAGGGCTTCCTCCCCAAACTCACGTCTCAGTGTTGCCGTAACAACCTCTCCTGCATCCACCATACCCTAAAAAAATGACCAACCTTTGTAATAATTTAATAGACAGGGAAAATGTCATGCATTATGTATGTAAACTTTAATAATACTGGTTACAAAAATTCTACTTCAGGTCTTTGACACCACTACTTTGCAAATGTAGGACAGCAAATCACGGTCATAAAATGTTTGGATACATGTTCTGCTGCACCAAGTCTGTATATATGTGGTACTGTTAACCAACCCCTGGAGTGGTCCACTGAGTCTGTATATATGTGGTACTGTTAACCAACCCCTGGAGTGGTCCACTGAGTCTGTATATATGTGGTACTGTTAACCAACCCCTGGAGTGGTCCAGCCAGTCTGTATATATGTGACTCTCAGAGCAAGAAATTATTATATTTATTCACTGGTCACTTGGCTATCAACTTAAACTGATAATTTTTACTGTCCTTTCAGACCAGTGGATGTGAAAACAATTGGCACATATATCATATTCAATAATAAAGAAACATATTCATGATTAGGCCTAATGTCTAGCATCGACAGCAGGTTTAAAAAATGTCCTCATCTTACTATTTTTATTCCCTTTTTTTCACTTAAAAACTTCGAAAATAGTCAATGTCATCTTCATTTTTCTTGTAATTTGTGAAAGTGTAATGTCACCAAATTATGAAAGCGTTGCAAATTAGAAGTTCATTTTAAAAAGACGCACGTTCTTAGATATATAAACTCTTTCTGTGACTCATACACTTCTATGTACGAGTGTAGAGGAATTGCTGATTGTATACTCCGTTTAAGACAACTCATTCTCAAAAACATGCGTGAATTTATCATTGTGTTATTTCATGGTACCACTTAACACAGTGAATTTGCCCAAAAAAAACCCAAAAAACAAAAAAAACCAAAAAAAACCTGGATGCACAAACATCTAATATTTACTAGCCCGAACATTGAGAAATTTTTATGTCAACTAGCTCTAAGGGCACATGGTCTTTACAAATCACTAGCCCAAATCCATAATTTACTGGCTCCAGACCACTGGATCATCATCTGCAGCCCTGGTTTACCCACCCCTGGAATGGCCCACTGGCGATTGTCTCGTCTCTGGACACAGACAAACTGTAGAATGGGTTTGCCATCAGGTCCCAAAACAGTCTTACCGGAGACATCACGCTTCCATCTACACAAAAATACAATTATATTCACGACTAATTATGTTCTTCACTGGTTAATAAAGTATTACACCTTAGGAATGACACCAAAGGATCAATGTCTCATAAAAACCTTAATTCAAATAATTTGAGGGAGGATTCGATGGATGATTTATAAACTCTCACAAGTATCCGTCATCCAACATCGATTTTATTATAATACATGAATAATTACTGAAATGACTCATTGAATGTTTAGAAATAACATTAACTTTATTACATTTTAATGAACAAGTACAGTACACCAGTATATAGAGCGTTCATTAGTACTATTGTTTAATTGCATGATATTCAATTTGGGTTAACATTCATTGTATTAAGTTTTGTGGGTGGGAGGGGTCTTGATAAAAACTATGTGAATTGTGTTTTACATCAGACATTGAACTTTTGATCTCGCCCCTTATGGTTATTTTATTACACAACAAGAATGATATAAGGTATTCACCACAGAGAGAGAGAGAGAGAGAGAGAGAGAGAGAGAGAGAGAGAGAGAGAGAGAGAGAGAGAAAGAGAGTTTACCTGGTGACAATGGGATCTGCTGCATGATTGGGGCCCCATCTCCCTAACTGACCCCGTCCCACAACACCTGTCCTGCCTCGTGGATTTCTATTTAAAAACGTCAATGAAATTACACTTTGTCTTATCAATGCAAGTTAATATATAACATTCCTTATCAATCAAAAACTATTTACTAACTGTAACATTGTAGAAATACAGCTATGTTTTCCAGATATTTGCAATAAAATTGAATACGGTTACCAATTTTACTTGAGGTATACAACATATCTGGATCACAGGCACCTGAAATATGAATACTACAACGCCCCTCCCCTTCTTATTTTTTTTTCTTTTTTGATGATAATTTCTCCGAAATGTGTGGATTCCCTCCCTATCACATCCCAATTTCGATTTAAGGAATCGTTCCATGGTTTTCATAAGCTTTAGAGATTGGCCTATCCAGTATAATGAGATCATTGGGTGTATTTTATTATACCAGTAGAAGGCCAATCTCTAAAGCTTACAAAAACCGTGGAACAATTATACATAAATCAAAATTGGGATGAGTTAGACAGGAAATGCTCATATTTCAGAGAAATATCGAGAAAAAAATAAAAAAAATAAATAAAAAACGGGAAAGGGGGGTGGGGGGGATTCATACTTCAGGAGTCTGTAATTTGAATGGCCTAAGTCAGACTGCAACAACTGCTACATTTTTAACATTGACAGACATGGACCATTAATTACATCAATAAAACCAAACTCTAAGATTATTGTTAATTCTCGATCTACGAGAAGATTCCATACCTTGGTAATCCATCAATAACTTCATAGTCTCCCATATGACTGACTCGGTTTATTTTGCCATCACAGCCATTAAAGCTTAATGGAGTGTCTATTTTCTCTGTTCTGAATTTAAAATACAAACATAACTTAAGAGACCAAATTAAAAACTACATACAATTTAAGCATATTTCACTCACCCCTCAACCTTGGGAATATTGAGCAAGATAGTGAATTTCAAAAACAATTATAATTGGGTTCATGTTTAATTTGTAAAAGGACTTTTGGAAGAACCTGTCAATTTGAATATACAATACTATTGCTTAAACAGATTCCCATTTAAAACTAGGTCAATAGGTCATTAAGTCCCCACCCCACAGCATACCTAACAATAAACTACACTGTACCATTGGTACAAAAAAAAATTAGGTAAAATTCTTAAACATCAGAGCTTAGAATTCGTCAGCTAAAACAAAATTTAAATCTGACCCATATTACCTCTTGAATGTAAACCTACCTACACGTATCATACATTCAGCTAAATCCTTACAAATACATTTAATATCTTCAATCAAAACAATTGAGATCTAGGAAATTATCAAAGTGTCATAAAGTGTAGACAAAATTATGTGTAGAGATGACAATTCACTGTATACCCACATTAGCATGCTCTACAAGTTCCGGGTCTTACCGATGCATTATGATGTCATACGACACTTGAGGATATAATGTATGAAATTTAGCAATAGAATAGTTCTGAAAATATAAAAGCCAGAATTTATCATATCAACCAGCGAATTTCCAAACAAGAGTTTCTGAACATTACTGAGGGAGGTGAGTACACTGTAACTGCCCATAAACAAATTAGGCAAAACCACAACACTTCTCTCTCTCTCTCTTTCTCTCTCTGCATATACAGGTCTTGTGAGACACCAGTTTTGTACCTGATATCTGCATCAGCATATACAGGCTTATTTAAGATAGACTGTGCTGTGTAATCCACAGGTTTGTATTCAGGAAAACCAGTAGTCCATGGCACCTTCTCATCCGGCACAGGACAGCGCCGAATTTGGCTGCGAGGGTATATCTCACACCGTGCTTTCACATGGCACCTGGGCTTCATAGTAGATGAAGAAAGTCGGGCCACAGACGTGGCTTTATTGCCCATACAACCTCTGTTCTGAAAAAGAAATGACAAGGATTATCATATTTTACCAGAGAAGGTGACACTAGACTGGACACACCAAAAGAGATAAAAGGGGAGACTGAAAGCAGCCTGGAGAAAGACATTAGAAGCAGAATGATAGAGTGTAAGATGGAGAATCTGAAATAAGGTCAAGATGGTAGCAAGAGACAAAGTGGTTTGGACAGAGAATGTCACTTTTTTTTTACCTCCTGGCGTGGTGAGAACTAAGGATATATAAAAGTGACAATAACACTGTTTGTTAAGATGAACAACTTTCTTAAAATACAGTCAAAAAGACTGATATACTATGTACACAATAAGAAAATGCTTTCACATGATTATTTTATTTAATACATGATAACAGTATAGTGTAGATTTTGGCAGGAATAGGTGGCTTGTACTAGACAAATAGACAAGATGTTTCAGTATTACTCATTATTCATTTGTTTATTGTCAAAGCTTGTTAAAATTTTATTAGAAATTTTTCATAGGAAAGCAGTAAACTTTAATTTAACATAAATCTACTTGACCAATTAAAAAATGATAGTTTGATTTGTCATATATTCTAAGCAGTATAAAGAATGCCTACCAAGCTGCATATATACCTGTTACTTACTAATTAACAAAGAAAAAGCAGAGAGCAGTGTGATTGTTCTCGTATTACGAGTATCTTTACAAGAATGCTTTTGGGTGTTCTATAATTTCTATTTGTCCATAAAATAAGCATTTAATACACAATATTGAGATATCTCGTCATCTACCTTAATGATTAAGCCACTCAGTCCAGAGAATACAGAACATTATTTACACATTATAAAGACATAATCTACCTTTATATTACATCTATGTTTATGTACCTTTATCCTAAGCAGACATTGGAGGTATTCTACAGATAGCCACACTGTGACAATCATTCTACTGACGAGGAGTTCTCGAGAATGTGGAAATACCGCTTATTATTATGGTTACTAGGTATAAACACCATACTGAAGGTGTGGCGATTAAAAAAATAAAAAATCTATACTACATATCGTGTTAAATATGATGAATGATCAACAGAAGTAAAGAAATCTCATTCTAAGAAATTATCTACGGATTTTAAAGATATAATATAGTTTCGCAGTGAAAATGAAATGGTTCATTAATTTTGAATGCTTTGTTGAGGGAAGCAGGTCAAGCGATGCGGACTCCATATTTATTATGAATATGGTTCAACACTGGTCATGGTGAACAGACAGGTTCAAAATATTGTAATGAACTTCATATATACATACTTACGCCCAGAGTAAATTCTCCGATCAATGAAACTAATGAAATAGCAAGTCTTAACATGCACAAGCTAACAAATACTGTACACGGTGACGCCCCCTGAACAGGAAGTGAGAATATCGATCCCGATTGAAATTGTCTGACGCTATGTCATGTCATCTTATCTACATTTTGGGTATAAAATACGTACGATTTCTCTCTCTCTCATTTTTTTTCATTTCATGGTTAACAAACGACAGATTAATCCCTCTAGGCTTAAATGTCTTTGAAACTTTCCTTCAGGGTAAGGAAACGATTTAGTCGAGGGATTAATGGGTGTCAATTAACACCGTTTTCTTGAATGATTAAGAAACTAAAGCTCAAAATTTAGATTTATATGCAAGCCGAGATATCTGCTCAGAAAGAAATTTTACCTTATTCAAAAGCCAAGATCACGTTTTATAGAATTAATACTACAGCTAGCAAAATTAACTTAAATTTATTTGGGGAAAAAAATTAAATAATTCAAAAAATCTATTAAAATTGAGCAAAATGTTTTGAATTTCCTGGGTGGGTGTAAATACAAAAATTACAATATGACATTTGCAAGAAAATCACTATAATTTAAGAAAACGTTTTTCCAGTATCGACGTTGATATAAACTTCAAGGTGAAATAAATCAAACATTTATCAAATTTTATAAATCCCTATAGTGGATTATTCTTTATTGACGAATCCTTCAAAATGATACATTATTGCAAAAATCACGCCATCCATTTATTAGATATACTCGTGTACATTGATACCTTACAAACTGATCAATATGATTTTCTAATTTATTTAGTAAACACAGATAAAACAAATTTTGAAGTAATCTTAAATCTCAGTATGGGGGAAAATATAAACACTAGTTCGTCTTCTGAATATGAAAAATGATGCATTAATTAATTAATCTTTACTTTATTGATTAATTACTCTTATTCTAATTTACAATTTTAAAGTACAAATTCTTCTTTGATAAAAGAAATAATTCTAAAACTATTATTTAAGCGAGTTATCGTTCTTGCTTTAGGTAAAAGGAGAGAGAGAGAAAAATGCCTCATAGACTAATTTTTATCAGACTTGTATCTGTTTACTACTTAATCGGAAAATGACACAGTTCACAAGTTTGTAGGTCTCCCATTCCAGGCCATAATCATATATACCCCCTCCCTAATTTACTCTCTCTCTCTCTCTCTCTCTCTCTCTCTCTCTCTCTCTCTCTCTCTCTCTCTCTCTCTCTCTGATTAAATATAACCATTTTTATTTAATCACTTGTTTTACTCTATGTATGCAAAACAAAAACAAAAAAAAAACAAGAGAGAGAGAGAGAGAGAGAGAGAGAGAGAGAGAGAGTGTAAAACTTTGCCTTTAATATTTATCCCCAAAATCCACTTCATACAGTTGTAGTGTATAGCACAGTCAATTTTAATTGGAGATATATTAGGTGCATAGTAGTGCTTTTTTCATTTACTGGTGCTTACGTATAGTAAAACAAGTCATTAAACGAAAATAGTTATATTTAATGCACCAAATAGTGTGTGTGTGTGTGTGTGTGTGTGTGTGTGTGTGTGTGTGTTGTGTGTGTGCTGTAATAGGCACCTGTGACACAGGTCTACACTACATGCACCAGATTGACTATAAAAATACTAGCCTCCTACGACACTACACCAGTAAACACTAACCTCCACATTTTGAATCTACAAATGTATTTTCATTAAATTTCATGTTAGAAATTATGATGTCCTTTCGGGGATCCGGGTTAGAATAGACCCTCAGTACCCGGCCCTTGCTTGTCATAAGAGGCGACTTTAAAGATCCCTCCCTGCTCAAAGGCCGCAAGCGCCGAGCAAAGGCCTAAATTTTGCAGCACTTCACCGGCAATCGTAACGTCTCCATATAAATGTTTGGTTTTTTTTTGGTTTTTTTATTTATAGTCGCCTGAGCAATTTTTCAGCTATCCGGCGACTGTCACTATTACCGGTGACGGGGCTGCAAATTTAGACCTATGCTTAGCACTAATGGCTTTTAGCAGTGAGGGTTCTTTTACGTGCCACACCTGCTGCGACACGGGGCCTCCGTTTATAAGGTCCCATCCGAAAGACCCGTGACTCTCACTTCGTAATGCCGAGCTCTTGGCGAAGGAGCAATCACTACCTATTTTAACGTCTTAGGTTTGACGCGGCCAGCCCGAGTGGGGCTCGAACTCCCGACCTTCCGTTCACGAGGCGAGAGCTCTACCACTGAGCCACCGTGATCGGTCTCTCCATATAAATGAAAATTCTCGAGCAGGACGTTAAACAATATACAATCAATCAATCAATAAAATTGTTAAAGTATGAACGACAACTCTGGCATTTTATTGTTTGATATTCCATTACTTGAACTTGGGTTCCTTTATAATTTGTCATTTCAAGGAATACTTTCATCACATAAATAAATGCCTGTGAATTTAAAAATCACTGTTCTGAAACGAGGTTTGGACAATGTCTATACGAGGGACACTTTTTAAGTTCGTAGAGTAAGCCTCTAACGTTTTAACGCGATTATGAAGTTCCACGATTTTTTACACAGAACTTACGTAATCATTCCTCTCTCGAATGGTATCACGGTATGCGGCCCACGAGGTCCACGTGCGCGCTGTGCTGGGTATTTTCAACACGTGGCTTTATACACTATAGTAAAATATAGTGTTCAATATGAATGGAAAAATCTCTGAACAGAGGGTATATGGTAAGATTCGAGTACACCTCGGGTTTCCGTCAACGGAAGATCATACTGATTTGCAAAAGGTTTATGGGAATGGTGCTTTAAAATATGCTACAGTTTGCAAGTGAGTACGTCGTTTTAATGATGGTCGGGAATCAATTGAAGATGACCCTCGAGTGGGTAGGCCGGTTTCCGTTTTGACGGAAAAGAACGTTGCTACTGTGAAAACGTTAATTGAGGAAGACGCACGTTATACCGTGCAAGAGATAGAAGAATTAAGTGGCATTCATTCGTCAAGTGTTTTAAAGATCTTACGTGAACGACTTGGGTTACGTAAGATCTGCGCGCGCTGGGTGCCCCATTTGCTCACTGACGAGCAGAAACAAAGTCGGGTCAGACTTGCATCGCAAGTTATAAAAAAAAATATGATACATGTGACCCACGTCGTTTGGAAGATATAGTTACAGGTGATGAAACCTGAATTTATCATTTTCAACCCGATTCTAAGGCTAAAAATAAGGTCTGGGTTTCATCTGAGGGCCTGTCATTGCGCGCCGTTGCCAAACATCAAATCGCATGTTGTATGCGATATTCTTTGATTCGAAAGGTCCAGTCCTTCAAATTCCAGTCCCGAAAGGTAGTTCTGTCACTGGAAAGTTTTACAGAGGAAGCGTAACACTGAACATAATAATTATATGATTCAATCACAAATACAATATCGGACCGAGTTCCAGTACGCGCGTGTCCTGATCATGGGCGGTCCCGAACGGTGCTACTTTGCTGAAGGAAGGTCAGAGGTTATCAACATGGTAAGTCGCCGAACGAGCTCCGATAAATTTTGAAATTTCTTGTCTGTTATGAATCAACAATCATTAGTCTTTGATGATTCAACAGTGCAACAATGAACTGTACCTGTGTTATAAATGTGCAAAATAGTGAGTTTAGGCAGTAATTTCAATTGAATGTGAAAGCACTGTGCCCGTGAGTTTAACCCAGCTCCAGAAGCAACACGTCTGGAGTCGCAGGCTATGTGTGGCGATTACTTTTAATTTCTCGCGTTACGACAGTATAGCGAGAAATAGTTGTCCTAACAACACGTAAACTAAATGCGCGAGTCGGTATTTAGGGTATTGATTGTTGTGTACTAGTTTATAGCCAATGAGAATTCGTTTTGGGATTGTGACGTGTTTGAATGGTTTACTATGTTATAAGTGTTCAGTTTCTAGCGCACGATCTAACCGAGCAGGTCAAATTTTTGCACGATGGACGCTAGGCTGACGGAGCTCAACCAAACTATTTCGGAAGAAGTTAATATGGCTGTTTCCAGACAACAGTCAGACCTGTTGAATAATTTGCAGACTATGATAGATTCAAAGCTTTAAAATTTTCAACAGAATATCCAACAAATTTCGAATTCCCAAATCAACAGAATAGAAGAGAATCTCAACGAACACTACGTTTTTCGTAAAAAGGGCAACGAAAATCAGCACAAGCACGAGGCACGCGTTCTGTCGAAGCTAAAAGAAGCAAACGAGCACTTGATTTCGAATACAGTCACTGAGGAAAACATCGAGTCGGCCAAGATGAGCATCACAGAAGGTATCGATTTGGTAAAAAGCAGGCAAAAAGTTATCAAACTCGCGGATTCATCTCAATTAGGATGGAGAGTAGTCAAGGAGTATGAGACGAACCCAATTGCTGATAATTCGGACGACGAAAAGAAGATCTATCGAGCGCAAATGAGAGCAGAGCGGAAAGCTAAAGAAGACAGATATTTCAAGAGAAGAAATAACAGATTCGCTCCGTATTATAAGAAACCAGCGACAGAAACCGTTTCTCGCATGAAGACAGACGAAAAAACGGCGACAAGCAGGCCGGGCAGATGTTACGACTGTGGGGCCAAGGGTCACTGGAGTTGTGACTGCACAAAGAAAGGTGATAATAAGATAAGTCAAAATATAATCACAGGCTTCAGAACGTCTTTGAATGAAAGTCAAAATATTAAAAGTTCTAAAGTGTTTGAGAAAGCATGTGAAAGAGATTCAAATATTGTAAAAAACGTTGATGTTTATAGTCCAGTCGGTCGTTTAAGGTCACAAGTTAGTGAATGGGAAAAAATGGGCGCAAGCGAAAATATCGTTCGTCTGATCAAGGTAGGTTATGTAATACCTTTTAAAACTGAGCCACCGTCAGCAGTATTGGGCAATAACAAGTCAGCTTTGAATGATACACAATTTGTGACAAAAGAATTAGAAAATTTAGTGAGTAAGGGATGCGTTTCAGAGGTTAAACATAGACCAAAAATAATCAATCCTTTGACGGTAGCCAGAAACAGAAAAGGTAAACAACGTTTAGTCCTTGACTGTAGACATATAAATTCACATTTGCACAAATTCAAGTTTAGGTATGAAGATTCTTCTGTTGCCAAGGAAATGCTGAAAAAGGGAGATTTCATTTTCACTTTTGATTTTAAATCTGCTTACTATCATATTGAAATTTTGAAAGATCACAGACAATTTCTCGGATTTGCATGGGAAATTCAAGGTAAAGTTCATTATTACGTTTTCAATGTTCTACCTTTCGGATTATCTATTGCTGGTTACATATTTACAAAAGTTCTTAGAGAACCTATAAGGTTTTTGAGAGCAAAAGGAATCAGAATCATTACCTATCTGGATGACGGTATTGGAGCAGAGTCTTGTTTAGATAATGCAAAATCAGTTAGCATTTTCGTTCAGCAACATTTTCAAAAGCTTGGATTTTTGTTTGCAGATGAAAAATGTGAATGGTTTCCCACTCAAAAAACAGTATGGTTAGGCTTATTGTGGGATATGGAAAGCGGGAAATTTTATATCACAGAAGACAGGATTGATCGTCTAAAAACTTGTTTAGACAATTTTCACGCTAAAGTTACCAAAAGTATTATTTACTTTCATGTTAAAGATTTGGCTAAAATTGTCGGTCAGATTATTTCAATGAAAGCAGTTATTGGAAATACTGTTAGAACAAATACAAGATACATGTATGATTGTATTATGAGCAAAGCAAGTTGGAATTCAAAAGTAAAAATTTCGATGAGCGCTTTGAAAGAAATAGAATTTTGGCGGGAAAACATATATTTGTTGAACAAAGTTGGGTGTTTTACGGACAGTTTTGATGCATCAGATGTATGCAATTTACATTTATTTTGTGATGCCTCAGATGTAGGCTATGGAGGGTTTGTTGAATGTGAGACAGAAAATGGCAAAAAAATGTTGCTTTGGAAAGGTCTTTGGTAGTTGGACAGAGCACGAAAGTCAGCAGAGTTCAACATGGCGAGAGTTGGAAGCCGTTAACAGGGTTGTGAACAGTAATATTGTACACATAAAAAACGAGAAGATCAGTATTATTTCAGACAACAAAAACGTTTCCGGAATCCTACAAGTCGGTAGTAGAAAACCTCATTTACAAAACATTGCAGTTGAAATTTTCGATACGTGTTCAAAAAACAGTATTCATATCAGTCCTATCTGGAGGCCCAGGGCAGAAAACAAAAAAGCTGATTGTTTGAGTCGTTTAACAGATATGGATGTTTGGTCAATAGGCGATGAAATTTTTGAATATTATGAAAATGTATGGGGTTTGCACACCATCGATAGGTTTGCAACGCATTACAACAAAAAATGTATTAGATTCAATTCTAAGTACTGGTGTCCAGGTACGGAATGCATAAATGCTTTCAACAGTAACTGGGCAGGAGAAAACAATTGGTTGGTTCCACCTCCAAATTTGATTCCAAGAGTTATAAACAAATTGATTTCAGATAGAGCAAACTCAACTCTTATTGTTCCAGAATGGAAATCAGCTCCATTTTGGCCTATGTTATTTGAAGGCATAAATTTCAAAGCATTTGTTATGTCTTGGAAGTATTTGCCAGCGAAAAAGCTTGTTACTTATGGTAAAACCAAAAAATCCGTATTTGCCAAGTTTCCATTGGATTTTAA
Organism: Ostrea denselamellosa; assembly: GCA_024699665.1. NCBI lineage: Eukaryota > Metazoa > Mollusca > Bivalvia > Ostreida > Ostreidae > Ostrea > Ostrea denselamellosa. Next base: position 351,865 of record JAMZEH010000077.1, read on the forward strand.
AATGTTAGCAATTAGAATTGTATTTTGAAAATTCTTAATGTTCGATTTAAACAAATATTTAGAAAAGCTCAAGTGTCATGAGCAATCAATCGTTGGTTTATATTTTTGTTTTTAGTTGAAATATCAGCTGATTTAGTACACATTTTAATTTTAGGATTAAATGTGCAGTCGCATGTAAAAAGAGCAGTACAGAACAGTGGCGTTTCATTGAACAGCAGCCTTGGAAGCCTTAGTGCAAGCATGTCTAAATATCTTATGAATTCCAAAAGTGAAAATACAAACAAAGCCTATTCCAACAGTTTTCAGCGTTGGAAGAAATTCATCATAGAGCATGGTCATAGTGAGCTTCCGGCACAACCTGTGCATGTTGCGTTATATGTAACGCATTTATTGGATCATGGCGCGTCTTATTCCACTATAAATTCCACAATCTATTCAATTAAATGGATGCATAACATATGTGGCTTGATGAGTTAAGATCTTTGAAGTGTAACAATATTTTGATTGAAGATGAATATGTAAAAATAATAGTTGAAAAGAGTAAAAATGACCAGCTGAGAGAAGGAAATGAAGTATTGATAGCTAAGGGCATTACATGTGCTTGTCCATACAACATGATTTTGCGTTATGTATCAGCTGCAAATATTGATTTGTTATCTTCAGATTTTATGTTCAAGCCTGTTTACAGGAGCAGAGGGGTTGCAAAGCTGATAACAAAAAACAAACCTCTTAGTTACACAGCAGCGAAAGAAAATATTGTCAAAATGTTGAGGTCTGTAGCTCCAAATTTAAATCTGGGTATTCACTCACTTAGGTCAGGTGGTGCTTCGGCAGCAGCAAATTTAAGCGTCGATGAAAGATGTTTACAAAGATACGGTCGTTGGAAGTCTTCTTTTAGCAAAAACATGTATATCAAAGATTCAGTTGTTAAAAGGCTTCAGGTATCAAAGAAATTAGGTTTATAAAACATTTTCTTTACACATTACTCTCCCTTTCTTTGGTATTTTCTAGTGTCAGCCTACTATGCGCTGAAATGCAAATATTTACTGTTTTGTTATTATATAATCAGTGAAGTGAAGTGTGGACCTGACTGATTTTTACAGTGATATTGTCCATGTTCAGTTCACCATCGTGGTAAGATCATGTCAGTAAGGGATACTACGAAATTATTGTCAGAGCGTCATTCTGTCATTTACGGCGAGATGCATGGTGAAAATGATGAGAATGCTGTTACACTGACATCAATACATTCTCTTCTCATGCAGATGAACTCCAAACTCTCTAACATTGAACTCAAGAACACGTCCTTAGAAACGAGACTGAATGAGATAGAGAAACAAATAACAACTTTAAATTCTATTCAAGCTTCCCTCAGCGCCATGGAGTCACAGGTAACACACTAAGATCAAGAGGTGAAAAGTGTCAAAAGTTGATTTCCAAGGAAACGAGTCCAATATGAGTGCTTTAGGTAACCTTTCTGACACCGACAAAGAAACTTCTGAGACAAATAAGAAGTCCATATCCAGCAACAAAAATATCTTGGAACAACATTCTCAAGTCGAAACCATGATGACAGCGGACCTCAAAATAATGAAGTGGGATAATGGAAAAACTACAGCATTCTGTGATGGACCTGAAAGCTCGCTCCATGAGAGACAATCTAGTGTTCTTTGGGATTCGTGAAGAGGACCGAGAAGATGCCGAGGCAGTTTTGTGGGATTTTCTCCAGAGAAAGTTTAAATTAGACTACGAAATTTCATTTGAGCGTGTGCATAGAATCAGCAAATGGAATGACTTTATTGAATACCCGCGAAACATAGTTACGAAATTCACATACTTCAAGGACAGAGAGTTTATTCACATCAGTGCCCCAAAGAAATTACACGGAACACGGATCTGGGTGAATGAGCAGTTTCCTCCCAAAATCGAAGAACGGAGAAAGAAATTATATCCGGTCATGAGACCAGCCAAGAAAGATCATAAACGCACGAATCTGGTACGAGACACTCTTTTTATAAACGGAGAGCTGTACACCCCTCCCATACTGACTCTGATCACCAAACGCGAGCAGCTTTGAATAATCAACCGAGCGGAACCGCACACGGACCGTCAAACCCATCGAAGAGGGCACGGCAGGATCCACTTCGGATCGAAAACAGGAAGACGCCGAGGTACAGACTTCTACAGCGGCTACAGTGACTTACGATTCTTATCACTAAACGTGTGTGGAATAAAAAACAAACTAAACTGTGAAGAATTTGAAGAGCTGATCATAAACTACGATATAGTGGGTCTGAGACCAAAACAGATGACACCGATAATATATCGACACGAGGTTATGTAACATGTATGAAAAACAGATGAAAACTTAGTGATACCCGTTCAGGTGGTGTCATGTTACTAGTAAAAGATGAATTTGTAAAATATGTAAACTTCATAAATACTGAGTGTAAAAATGTTCTCTGGTTTAAATTAAGCAGTCTTACTGAATACTAGTGAGGATGTGATATGTGGGGTAGTTTATATTCCTATGGAGAGTAGCAGATACTCCTCTCCTGGCTGTTTTTTAGACATCGAAGGTGAATTAACTTCTACATTCAATGATTAAGAAAATAGTTGTCTTTGTATGGGTGACTTTAATGCACCTACGTGACTGTTTTATCTCTGACAATTATTTAACAAACATTACATGTAACAACTGTGAAGATATTCTGCCGCCAGACACTGCTGAGAGGGCACTGATATTTGATAGATACCATGCATATTCAGAGAGAACTCTACCGGATTGCACTATTAACAATTATGGTTATAAGTTGGTCGAACTTTGTAAATGTTGTAAATGGCTGTGCAGGCAATGATAAAAATACAGGTAAATTAACTTGTAAAAACAGTAGCACTGTTGACTGTGTTGTAGCCAGTGTCCATGTCTTTGAAAATTTGAAAGAAGTTTGATATTATTGATTTTTGAAATCTTTACTTTGATGTACATAGCCCAATGTCATTTTCGTTTTCTCGTTGTAACAAATTATTAACAAAGGACTGTTCAGGTGAAAACCAATCGCGTGTGAAACTATGGTCCGCAGGTAAAGCGGCAGATTTCTATAAGAAAATAGATACTAACGCTGTAGACACCATTCGCACTGAGTTAACTGAAATGGCCAGTTGTGTTAATAGTGTTTGTAAAATGCGTGTTTCCAGTGTAACTACAAAAATATGCAACATATTTTTCAATGCAGCAGATTTAACATTTGGTCATAATATTGTGGGTGATAACAAATTCACGGAGAAGAAAAACCGTAATAAACCATGGTTCAATAGAGACTGTACAGCAGCAAGGGAAAAAAATCCCAATAAAATAAAATAAATAAAATAGAATTCACAAGAAAATTCACAATACATGTTAGACCCCTGAGAATTTACATTATCCCAAGTCCCAAAGGAAAAACTGTAACCAAACTTATGGATGACTGCATAAAAAAGTATAGGAAGAATATTACTGATAAGCTCAAAAACTTGCATTCTACAAACTCCAAGGAATATTGGAAAATTCTAAACTCATCCAACAAGGACAAAAAATGTGCTGTCGATATTAATGACATGTATATGTTTTTAAAAGGTGTTAATGAGAGCGAGGACGAGTCCTTTGTGGAAGGAAATCATGAAGATCTAAGAAACGTTACAGATGAAATTTGCGATACTTTTCTTAATTCTGAAATAAATGTTGATGAAATTATTGCTGCAGTAAAGAAATTGAAAAATAATAAAGCAGCTGGATACGATTGATTGATTGATTATATATTGTTTAACTTCCCGCTCGAGACTATTTCACTCATATGGAGACGTCACCATTGCCGGTGAAGGGCTGCAAAATTTAGGCCTATATGCTCGGCGCTTATGGCCTTTGAGCAGGGAGGGATCTTTATCGTGCCACACCTGCTGTGACATGGGACCTCGCTTTTTGCGGTCTCCTCCGAAGGACCTCCCCATTTAGTCGCCTCTTACGACAAGCTAGGGGTACTGAGGATCTATTCTAACAACCCGGATCCTCACGAGGCAGCTGGATACGACAAAGTATTAAATGAACATATCTGTTCCACGATTGCAGTGTTTTTACCAATGTACCATAAATTGTTTGATATTATTTTTGATAGTGGTATTGTCCCAGACGAGTGGTTAGTTGGAATTGTGAAACCTATCTACAAAAACAAAGGTGACCCCACATTTCCTGACAATTATCGCCCAATAACATTATTAAGCTGTCTTGGCAAACTCTTCACATGTATATTGAACACTTGGCTGGAGGCATACGCAGCAGAAATAAATCTCATTAGTTAAAGCCAAACTGGTTCTAGAAAGGGTTATTCTACCTCAGATCATATTTTAACACTGAATATCTTATCAGAAACTCTAATGAAGTACAAAAAGAAAGAGAGAATTATTCTGCGCGTTTATTGACTTTAAACAAGCTTTTGATACCGTATGGAGAAGCGGTTTATGGTATAAGATGTTGAAAAACGATATTGATGGAAAATGTTTTACTTACATAAAGAATATGTACCAGGGAATTAAATCTTTGATCAATATGAATGGTGTATCGTCTGATTTAAAAAGCTGTAATGTTGGTGTACGACAAGGTGAAAATTTGTCTCCTTTTTTGTTTTCCCTGTATATTAATGATCTAGAGAATTTTTTAGCGGATAAAAACATTGTGGGTCTCCAAAGCATTACTACATCCATAGAGAATGAATTGTGTTTGTACTTGAAACCATCTATCTTGTTTTATGCTGATGATACAGTAATTATGCCTGAGACAGCAGATGATCTCCAAAGAGCATTAAATGAATTTTACTTATATTGTAATCAATGGAACCTACAAGTCAATACAGATAACGAGGACGGATACCAACAAATGTTTTTTATTATAATGATGTTGCTGTAGAAAATGTCAAAGAATTTAAATACCTGGATATTATTTTTTCTAGATCAGGATCTTTTATCAAAGAAAAAAAAACTGTGTGAACAAGCACAGAAAGCAATGTATGGTGTAATCAGAAAAATAAGACAATTTAATCTACCAGTCGACTGTCAGATTGCTTTGTTTGATAAGATTGTCGCTCCAGTGTTATTGTATGGATGCGAAATTTGGGGGTTTGAAAATGTAGACATTATTGAACGTGTTCATTTGAAATTTTTAAAGTTTATATTTGATTTAAGAAGTAGCACTCCGTCTTATATGGTATGCGGTGAAACAAGATGTTATCCTTTATATATCAATATATATACAAGGATGATATCATACTGGACAAAATTATTTACTTGTCCAGAAAATAAAATTGTGAAGATTTTACACAGGTATCTACTCATACATCATAACAGTGAATATATGTCAAATTCTTGGATCTTGTGTATTAAGAAAGTGTTAGATATGTGTGGGTTCTCTAATATCTGGTCTGAACAAAATTATGTAAACAATAAACGGATTTCGGCTGTTGTTAAACAAAGGTTACAAGACCAATTTATTCAAAAATGGTTCAGTGATATTATCGAATCATCAAAAGACCAGATATACAGAATATTTAAAACCAGCTTTTGCTTTGAAAATTATATGAATAATAACAAACTAAGAAAGGTATTCATGAAATTTCGAACTTCAAATCATCATCTCCCGGTAGAAACTGGGAGATGGTACAATATCCCTCTCAATGAAAGAGTTTGCATATTATGTAACTCGGGACATATTCCTGACGAGTTTCATTATATTGTTGAATGTAAAGAATTAATTAATCTAAGGAAAAAGTGCTTGCATACTAAATATTGTAGATCACCAAATATAATGAAGTTTTCCGAACTTATGTCTAATAATAACTGTACATAACTGAAAAAAAACTATGCATGTTTATTTCCAAATTTTATGATATAGTTGGATAGTCTGTCCTTCATGCCTCGAATTTTTCTACTTGATGCTTTGTATATTTCATACATATATCGTACATGTTATCTCTTATATACCTCTGACAATTGTATATTTGTATATATATATATATATATATATATATATGTGTGTGTGTGTGTGTGTGTGTGTGTGTGTGTGTGTGTGTGTGTGTGTTCCTCATGTACCATTATATGGTTTGAGAAATAAACTAAACTGTAAAACCGGCCGCGGTAGCTCAGTGGTTAGAGCGTTCGCTTCGTAACAGGGAGGTCGTGAGTTCGAGCCCCGCTCGTGCCATGGCCGCGTCAAACCTAAGACGAAAAATAGGTAGTGATTGCTCCTTCGCCAAACGCTCGGCATGTTTCAGTACATTAATACTGTCAATGCAAGAAATTCTAATCAATTACTAACCACGTGTCGCTTAGGCTCGGAACTCCAGAAAAGCGTGCTGGGGCCATCAAGGCGAATCGAACGCGATATTTAACGCGTTTAGTATATTAAACTATACCTTTAAGAATAAAAAGCGATCAAAGAATACTTTCATGTTTTTATTTAACTTCTAAGTATACACAGTTTCTTTTTTCCGCTAGTATGTATAAATTTCATTTATGCAATGGACATACTCTGTACTAATCAGTGCATCAGTAACAATTTAAAATCAGATCATAATTCTGCTGAGTCAGGGAAACAGGAAATAACAGCGACTCAGTTACAGACATGCTGAATGGTTAATAAAAATCCCGGAGAGTCAGAGAGATACTGCTGAATAAGGTATACATTTCAGTCACTGAGTTACACCTGGCTTGGAGTAAAATGTTGACTCTGGAGTCTCCAAATTGGACCTCCAAAAATGGAGGGAGGGTGGAGTCTTTTGTTATTAGAGATTGTCAGTGATGGTGTAAATATTTACGGGTTTCGTGAGAGTTCAATTTGGGGGAATTGATATGGAGTCCCGAATTAAAAATTAAAACACAATGTTTCAGATTTCACAATTTACTATGATCCAGACGTTGTATACATTCAATATACAGACAAAATCAATAAATAAATAAAATAAAATAAAATTTATAAAATAAAAAAAAAAAAAAAAAAGCCCTTTTATAATAAAATTTTTAGAATTCCTCTTGCGAACTCGCACATGATTTCAACTTTCACAGATCTGCCCCCCCCCCCCCCCCAAAAAAAACCCGTTAAAATAAGTGAGAGACAAGAATAACAAAATTAGAGAAACACAGTCCTAAGATCTGACCATAAATTTGATAGATTGTAAAGATCTAGAAACCAATTTCCATTGCCATGGTGTAACAGGAAAGAGGTGTCAAAAGTTGAGAATTGCGTTCACGTGTGAAAATATCCTCCCTAAAGATCAAACATCTAGTAAAACAATTAAATTTCGATTTTTAATTTGTAAATACTTAATCCAAAAAGTAAACGAAGAAATCACAATTATAAAATAATTATGATTTTTACAATCCCTACCTATACATAAATACAATAGAACTTTGGGAGTGAATTTCAACACTTAATTTTATTCAGTCATTTCAGATTTTGACATATTGGCTGTTTGGATTGATTGATTGATACAACAATAGAACTTTGGGAGTGAATTTCAACACTTAATTTTATTCGGTCATTTCAAATTTTGACATATTGGCTGTTTGGATTGATTGATTGATTGTTTTCCGCCACACTCTACAATTTTTCAGTTATCTGGTGGCGTCCAGTTTTTCGAGGTGGAGGAGAGATCCCAGATACAATGTATCCGGGAAGAGACCACCGACCTTCCGAAAGTAAACTGGCAAACATTTTCACATATATTGGCGCGAGCGGGATTCGAACCCATGCCGATTAGAGGTGAGAGGCCTTGTGATTTTGAGCGCAATGCTTTAACCACTCGGCCACGGAGGCACCTTGGCTGTTTGGAATGTTTGTGATTATACAAATAAATCACAGTCCTTTAAAGCTTCCTATATATAAACTAAAACCACAATGACGATTTTTTTTCAGCTAACAGAGACTGAAAACATCTATCCTAAATAGATTTATGACCTATTCCCCCTATCACAATCTGATTGATTGATTGATTATCTATTGTTTAACGTCCTGCTCGAATATTTTTCATTCATGTGAAGACGTCACCATTGCCGGTGAAGGGCTGCAAATTTAGGCCTATGCTCGGCGCTCAGGGCCTTTGAGCAGGGAGGGATCTTAATCGTGCCACACCTGGTGTGACACGGGGCCTCGTTTTTTGCGGTCTCATCCGAAGGACCGCCCCATTTAGTCGCCTCTTACGACAAGCAAGGGCTACTGAAGATCTATTCTAACAACCCGGATCCCCTCCGGACTATCACAATCTGACATGCACTGTTGGTGAAATGGTAAACTTAGTATAGGATTATATGTAATATTGCTCGCAAAAATTAATTTAGAGCTCGGTATAAATTATTTAATGATCTCTTTAATTCAGTTGAAGATATTCTTAATTAACTTACAATGCTTTTGTATACGGAATTAATGTGCGCATCAATTCTTTTAAAGAGAGCAACAATTCAATTAAATAGATCATTAATTTAGTTGTGGATATGTTGAATTGAAGATATCTCTAACTATATAGTTGTTCTCTCTAAAAGAATTATTGCGCGCATCAAATGAATTAATGGTATCATTATTTCATTTGAAGAGAGCAATAATTCAATTACTGACCGCATCAAATGAATTAACGATATCATTAATTCAATTGAAGAAAGCAATAATTGAATTATTGCTCGTATTAATTGAACTGATGTGCGCATTAATTGAATTATTGCTCTCTTCAATTGAATTCTAGCGCGCATCAATTCATTTGTTGATATCATCAATTCATTTAATGAGAACAACAATTGAATTATAGCGCTCATTAATTCAACAGAATATAATGAATGCTATCATCAATTCAATTAATGCGCGCAATAATTCTGAATTGAAGATATCATTAATTATTTAACGAGGTCTTTATTTGAATTGTTGCGCGCATCAAATAAAATGATATCTTCAAATAATTAGAGATATCTTCACTTATTTGAGTTTTTGCTAATTTGACGCTCCATAATTCCGCATTTGTACACAGGGAATGAAAGAAGGAGAATGACCTTGATATGTCAACATAGTGATCAGCTAACTCCACCCCACTCAGCGTTTTACCCCAGGCCGTTATCTTGATCCCAGATGCTATTTCTTTTTAACTTCATCAACGTGTTGACTTAAACAATACCCCTCTGATGCCATATATGGGAAATTAATATGTTTGTTATTTTGCCATTTCTCTTTTCCGGTAGAACACCCCTTAATAAAATAAATACAGAAAGAAAGAAAGAAATAAAAGAAATAGAAATATGCAAGTCCAAAGCGTGCTGTCTCGTTGTCATTGTCACCGCTACCCCCCCCCCCCCCCCCCCCCCTTTCCCCTCTGTGTTTTATGGTGCATGTAACCCTATTTCAGGCTTTATTTAAATCTTTGGAAGACAAGTCCAATTTAATTTTACAACTTTTATTCAAGAGTGTACAAGTACAGAGTTTACTAACAACTCTTACATTCAATGTTCTCTCGGGTACTGTTTCCAACTAATGTACCTATATTCGGGGGGCCTCCGTGGCCGAGTGGTTAGAGTATCGGGCTCAAAATCACAAAGCCTCTCACCTCGGTTTTATAAATAGCGAATCTGAACACGTTTTATAAATATCGAAACCTGAACACGTTTTATAAATAGCGAATCTGAACACGTTTTATAAATATCGAAACCTGAACACGTTTTATAAATACCGAATCTGAACACGTTTTATAAATACCGAATCTGAACACGTTTTGTAAATACCGAAACCTGAACAAGTTTTATAAATACCGAAACCGGAACACGTTTTGTAAATACCGAAACCTGAACACGTTTTATAAATACCGAAACCAGAACACGTTTTATTGATACCGAAACCTGAACACGTTTTGTAAATACCGAATCTGAAAATGTTTTGTAAACACCGAAACCTGAACACGTTTTGTAAATACCGAAACCTGAACACGTTTTATAAATATCGAAATCTGAACACGTTTTATAAATACCGAAACCAGAACACGTTTTGTAAATACCGAAACCTGAACACGTTTTATAAATACCGAAACCAGAACACGTTTTATAGATACCGAAACCTGAACACGTTTTGTAAATACCGAATCTGAACACGTTTTGTAAACACCGAAACCTGAACACGTTTTGTAAATACCGAAACCTGAACACGTTTTATAAATATCGAAATCTGAACACGTTTTATAAATACCGAAACCAAAAACACGATTTATAAATACCGAATCTGAACATGTTTAAAAATACCGAATCTGAACACGTTTTATAAATACCGAAACCTGAACACGTTTTATAAATACCGAATCTGAACAAGCTTTATAAATACCGAAACCTGAACACGTTTTATAAATATCGAATCTGAACACGTTTTATAAATACCAAATCTGAACACGTTTTATAAATACCGAATCTGAACACTTTCTATATATACCGAATCTGAACACGTTAATTATGCGGCCAAAAGTCCGAGTTTTGGTATTAAACATAGAAAAAAAATTAACCAGTCTAAATTCTCTCTCTCTCTCTCTCTCTCTCTCTCTCTTTCTCTCTCTCTCTCTCTCTCTCTCTCTCTGTGTGTGAAAGGGGGGGAGCAATTCTTAGATTCTGGATGAATATGATATAAATGGAACATTTCAGAACGTCATGGTTGACTTGCGATTTTCTGAAGCAAATTCTGGTACAATTAAGGATTAATAAGTGTAGAAATGTGTATATACTCGGACTAGCTTCCTGGTATTTGATGGCGTTAAATAAACAAGCTTCCATTACATTAATATTTAGACGCAAACATCAGTATGTCTTAATGGCAACAGTTAGTATGTGTTTGCATGGTCTTCCACTAAATAACAAGTCACGTGGTACTATAAAGTTCGCATTATGTTTCCTATATTATTAATTTCAGAAGAAAATCAACAAAGTACACATTTTTGTCACGTAAACATTGCTCTGAAGAAACGTCCAATCCCAGATTTAGTATTTCCCTAGAGATCTACAATCCCAGTCTTTGTATTGTCCTTGGGATCTACAATCCCAGTCTTTGTATTGTCCTTGGGATCTACAATCCCAGTCTTTGTATTGTCCTTGGGATCTACAATCCCAGTCTTTGTATTGTCCTATAGATCTGACAAGACGACCAATGTCTCGATTCCTGTCGCATTGGTTATCTGCAGAGCAAGGAGGGATCTTTAACGTGCCACACCTGCTGTGACATGCATGTGAAATAGTCTGTTTGTTATACCCTGTTTTCGTTTTCACCCCCACCCCCCTCAAGAAAGAAAAATGACGTAAATAAGAATAAGTTTTTCGACAATAAATCCTACAGGAGAGTGTTAGGGATTTAAATCCTACAAAAATCCTATCATAATCCTATGGGATAAAAAGTCCTAATGTTCCCATAATTCTTAATAGGATGATTAATCCTATATAAAGTGTGCTTGGAAGATTTGTTTATTTTACGTCCCGTCGAGAATTTTTCACTCATATTAAAATATCACCAGCTTTAGGTGAAGTACCACAAATTTAGACCTATGCTTAGCGCTCAGAGCCGTATCAGTGAGGGTTCTTTAACGTGCCAACGCCTACCGTGACACGGGACCTCCGTTTTTAAGGTCATATCCGAAAGACCCGTGATTCTCGCTTCTAAATGCCGAGCTTTTGGCGAAGGAGCAATCACTACCTATTTTTCGTCTTAGGTTTGACGTGGCCAAGGCACGAGCGGGGCTCGAACTCACGACCTGCCGGTTACGAAGCGAACGCTCTAACCACTGAGCTACCGCAACCGCTGCTTGGAAGTAATCTTCTATTTAGTAAGTTGATAGGATAAAATGTCCCATGTATCTAATATTACTCCTATGTAATATTAAATACATGGATCATTTTATCATACTAACGTTAACCTTATTTATTGTCTTTAGAGACTGACATCTATTATTCTACACGGATGTGTGGGCCCAACCTTAGACTATAACATACTGCTAAAAAAAATCCCACCATTGGCACTTTGATTTTTCACAAAATCTTTATCATAAAGGGTAGCAAAAAGTCTGCACTTTGTCCTGTCCAGAGTTAAAGACCGTGCTGTTTAGTAAGCTTTTCAATTTCACGATATGTTTTTAATTATACAATAAATTAAAGTTATAGAAGACCCTGTTCTTAAAAATGGTCAAGTGTCACATCTTGTGTCACCACGTGTAGAAATGTCTATTTTTCAGGTGTTGAATTAAATTTGGCTTTTGTAGATAGGTGTGGAGTATGTCAGGTTTAAGGATAAATAACATAATTACACGTACTCTATATAGTGCCTTATCTATAAATAACATAGTTACACGTACTCTATATATTCCCTTATCTATATATAACATAATTACACGTACTCTGTATAATGCCTTATCTATAAATATCATAATTACATGTACTCCATATAATGCCTTATCTATATATAACATAATTACACGTACTCTGTATAGTGCCTTATCTATAAATAACATGTTTACATGTACTCTATATAGTGCTTTATCTATAAATAACATAGTTACACGTACTCTATATAATGCCTTATCTATAAATAACATAGTTACACGTACTCTGTATAGTGCCTTATCTATAAATAACATAGTTACACGTACTCTATATAGTGCCTTATCTATAAATAACATAATTACACGTACTCTGTATAGTGCTTTATCTATAAATAACATAGTTACACGTACTCTATATATTCCCTTATCTATAAATATCATAATTACATGTACCCTTTAGCGCTTTTCGTGTTCTTCAAACGCTAATTTAGTAACAAATGAATAGATGTGATAACAGCAGATGCGTCAAAGTATTAGAGAAATATTCAAATCCCGTATTAGATTTTGTTTGTTGTTTTCCGATACACTCAACAATTCATCAGTTATCTGGTGGCGTCCAGGTTTTGTAGGTGGAGGAGAGAACCCAGATACAATGTACCCGGGAAGAGGCCACCGACCTTCCGAAAGTAAACTGGCAAACTTTCTCACATCTATTGGCGCGAGCGAGAATTGAACCCTCGTCGACTAGAGGTGAGAGGCCTTGTGATTTTGAGCGCAATGCTCTAACCACTCGACCATCAAACCCCTATATTTGCTCCTCATGCAAACATTAACAGCTGTGAAGGAGAAACGTCAAACGTATTGCGACACAACATATGCCAGAAGTGGTATAAATGAAATGTGGATTGTAACATATTCAAAATCACAAACTTTTCTCAGATAAAAAACATCAAAACGTACAACTTTTCAACACTTTACACGACCATTCCCCACAATAAATTAAAGACTAAACTTTTAGACACCATAGACAGTTGCTTCTTCAACAAAAATGGAAAAAGGAAATATTCATACCTTGGGATCAGTCATCCAAAAACTTACTTTGTTAAACACCACTTTAATTCCACGTACAAGTACTCTGATGTTGAAATAAAAAGATGCTAGTGTTCCTCATTGACAATAATATCTTTGTAGTTTTGGGTGATCAACTTTATGACAAACGGTAATGATTGCAGCTTCTCCATCGTCAACCTCCTTATTTATGTATCAATATTTCATTATAACCTGCATATGGTGTTTATATCTCTCAATTGATTCGATAAGCAAGAGCTTGTCTTGTGTATGACGAGATTTTAAATCAAGGTAGGTTATTGACAAACATGCTGATGTTACAAGAGTTCCAACAGTCTCGTTTGATTTGTTTGTTTGTTTGTTTTTTATTTATAGTCGCTTGAGCAATTTTTCAGCTATCCGGCGACTGTCACTATTACCGGTGACGGGGCTGCAAATTTAGACCTATGCTTAGCACTAATGGCTTTTAGCAGTGAGGGTTCTTTTACGTGCCACACCTGCTGCGACACGGGACCTCCGTTTATAAGGTCCCATCCGAAAGACCCGTGACTCTCACTTCGTAATGCCGAGCTCTTGGCGAAGGAGCAATCACTACCTATTTTAACGTCTTAGGTTTGACGCGGCCGGCCCGAGCGGGGCTCGAACTCACGACCTTCCGTTCACGAGGCGAGAGCTCTACCACTGAGCCACCGTGATCGGTCAGTCTCGTTTGAAGTCAGCATTTCGCAAATTCTATGGTCGTTATAACGATCAACTTTGCCAATACAATATTTCATTGGGTCAAATGCCATTTGATGTGTGTCAAATGAATTATTAGACCTTCTCTATAAATTAATTCATACCCAGCAATGTGGGTGTCTTACTTTATGATATATATCCAAAGATTGTTTGATTGATTGTTTGTTTGTTTTACGTCCCGTCGAGAATTTTTCACTCATATTGAGACGTCACCAGTTGTAGGTGAAGTACCACAAATTTAAACCTATGCTTAGCGCTCAGGGTCGTAGCAGTGAGGGTTCTTTAACGTGCCAACGCCTACCGTGACACGGGACCTCCGTTTTTAAGGTCATATCCGAAGACCAGTGATTTTCACTTCTAAATGCCGAGCGTTTGGCGAAGGAGCAAGCACTACCTATTTTTCATCTTAGGTTTGACGCGGTCAAAGCACGAGCGGGGCTCGAACTCACGACCTGCCGGTTACGAAGCGAACGCTCTAACCACTGAGCTACCGCAACCGGTAAAGTTCAATATATCTTGAAAGTTCCCTGTCAGAAGAGTGTTTAATTACTGGTGATTTGATTGCTTCGTTACAAAAGGAAACAATAAAAACAACCCAGAACGGTTACTATTCAAGCCTTTTACATATGTTCGTACCTTCTAATGTTTTGCAGAAACCAATCATGTCGATTTTTCCCGAGGAGCAAATCCCTGGTGTAAACAGACAAGAGATCATAATCAGCTTATTGTTCCTCTTGACCATGCTGATGCTAAAAAATATCAGGATGCTATCCACACCTTGTGGACTCAAAGAATTGCTACAAAAATAGATGGTTTGACACCTAATCATTTTGTTGCCTGTGTTCACAAGCATGAGGAACCTCTTTCAAAGCGTTCGAGGTTATCCTTGGAGGATTCTGAACCTCATCGCTCATTTGAACCAAAACAATCACATGATAGTCCTTCTTCTTCAGAAAATGATATCTCAGAAATAGCAGTTCAAAAGGCCCAGGGCCGCCCGCGTGGCGCAGTGGTTAGAGCGTCGGGCTCAAAGATCTGATGATCCTTGAGTCGGGGGTTCGAATCCCACTGTGGGACGTGGGTGCCGGTCTTTCGGATGAGACCGTATAAACCGAGGTCCCGTGTCGCAGTAGGTGTGGCACGATAAAGATCCCTCCCTGCTCAAAGGCCCTGAGTGCCGAGCATAGGCCTAAATTTGCAGCCCTGTCACCGGTAATTGTGACAGCCGCCTGATAGCTGAAAAATTGCTCAGGCGGCTATAAATAAACAAACAAAAAAAACAAAAAAAGGCCCAGGTTGTACATGAAAAATTTCATACTCCAGAGATAGGTAATACCCCAAATCAGCCATGGAATATTTTCCTTCCAGCTAAAAAGTTTGGTAAAAAGATGAGATCTTTCAATGCCTCCTGGTTTGATCGGTGGTCTTGGTTACATTATGTAGAAATCAAAGATGTTGTATTCTGTTTTCCTTGCATTTCATCAGAAGATTCAGATGACATAAGAAAGAAAAAGCTTTCATATAAAGTGGTTTTAAAAATGGAAAAAGGCAACCAAAATGGCAATTTAAAAATGGAAAAAGGCTTAAAATCACAAACATTTTGAAGTTTTTTTTGCTCGACAAGGAATTGCTTTTCAGGGTGGCAAAGACGAGAAGAACTCGAACTTTAATTGACTTCTCATGCTAGAGGCTAAACGCGATCCCCAGCTTCAGGAATGGCTACAACGCAAGACAAAAAAGTTTGTTGCTCCAGATATACAATATGAAAGTTTGCAGGTGATGGGGTTGCAGATTTTGCGCCAAATTGTTGCTTTCATGAATTTGTCTGAATTCTTTTTCAATAATGGCAGACGAAACACGAGATATTTCCAACAAAGAGCAACTTGTTTTATGCATTCGATGGGTTGATCATGAAGATTTATTATATGTCTTTCTGACATTGGGGCTAATTCAATAACCCTAGCAATTAAAGATGCCCTTTTGAGGTTCGATCTGCCTATCAACAAAGTACGAGGCCAGTGTTATGATATGGCTGGTTCAAAGACAGGTGTTGCAACACAAATTCATGCACTTGAATCCAGAGCACTTTGCATACACTGTTTTGGTAATGCTCTTAACCTAGCTTGCAGTGATTCTATTAAGGGATGTAAGTTGTTTAGAGACACCCTGGACATTGCAAAGGATATAACAAAGTTGATTAAAGAATCTCCAAGAAGGGAGATGATTTTCAATACATTAAAAATACCCAAAGTCTAGAGAAAACGTCAGCGGGAATAAGGGTTTTGTGTCTCACAAGATGGACAATAAAGACCACACATTTTTGAGCATTTTGTCAAACTATGAAATTCAGAGAAATGTTTGGGATGAAATCCTCCAATACGTTCGTGAGGTAGAAATGAGAAACAGAATTAGGGGAGTGGCTACTTATATGTGCAGATTTGATTTCTTCTTTGGGTGTTTACCGAGTGAAAAACTTTTACGTTATAGTGATAATTTGGCAAGGGCTCTGAAGGCTCCAAATCTCTCAGCGAGTGATGGTCAAAAAATGGCATCAACGACAATGAGTGCTTTGCAAAGTCTCCGAGATGAGACAATCTTCACTCAGTTTTACGAGGAAGTTGTTGAAAATGCAAAACAGATGAACATCGATGATCCTGTTCTTCCTAGAAAACGCAACATTTCTCTTAAACTTGATGATGGGACAGCAGCACATACTTTTTCATCATGTGCAGATATGTATAGGAAATATTTCTACGAGGCATTAGATCTTCTTTTAGCTGGCATAAAATCTAGATTTGACCAACCAGGTTACAAAGCTTACGTTAATCTTGAAAACCTCGTAATTAAGACTTGCACAGGTCAAATGTTTGAAGAAGAATTCAATTTTGTCACGACTCTATATGATACAGATTTGAAGCCATAGGATCTTCACTGCCAGCTTATAATGTTAAAGACTGTTTTGCCAAAAGACTTTACGCCAGATATACCAAGTGTGGTTGAATTTTTCAGACAATCAAATGAAAAAAGTCTGTTCCGAGATCCTCAAAATTCTCAAACTAATTTTGGTACTTCCTGCCACTATTATAACAAATATTTTAATACACAGATAATAAATATAAAAAATTAATTAATAAATAAGTAAATGAATAAATAAATTTTATAAATATGTTGTTTGCGATTATATCGGGAATTTTCCTACTTTGTTATAAAGTACATGCAAAGTCAATAAGTAAGCGAATACCAAATTGATATTTTGGCAAAGTACAACAAAGATATAGACAATACATTATACCAAGGTCAGAACGTTGCGCACGCATCTTTCCAGTACGTGGGGTGTCAGCAAGGTCATCTAACCTTATTTGAAAGGGTATGTGAGGCGCGGATGACCACTGGGATATATAAACGACAGATCTCAGATGCGCACTGATCCTTGATAACTACCATCTGAGATTATATTCAATATTTTAAGGTACATCGCACGCCCAAGGGCAGGGGCAAACTTATCACATTGGAATTAGAATTGGTGCAATAGCAGTTGCTAGGTGGATTACGCAATAGTTCATTTGGTTAGATTGCACCTGTTCTAATCCCATTGAGTTAAGGCTCTGCGACTTGACGAAGCTAATCCAAATATAGACAGGCCTTAACAACCCCCAGAATCATTGTAATAAATTGGTGGAGATGATCCTTCAATGGACCCGGTCCTCTCGTCGCCAGTAAGTCCAGACTTTATACAACCAGATCCTGAAGACTCAGAGGTGACTTTTAATCCAAGAACATTTCATCCAGTGTTACGATCGCCACCAGCGCAGCTGCTTGATCCATCATCAACACAGCCCAACATTTCTGATATTTCACCTCCAGTTTGGCCTTCCTCAGATTCAACTGATTCATATAACATTCCATTCCAAACATCAGAAGGAAATTCTACAATAGTTGCAACAGCTCCGGGTGTAGAAAATTTCAATCAATTATCTGCAACTACTTCGAATATTGACAACAGTGAAACTCAACCAGAGCACCATTCAACTCCTCAGGACACTTTGAAAAAATTACAACACTTCTCCTTGTCACCGGTGAAAAGGCTTGCAAATCTATCCATCAAGGCCTTGCAACCTTATTTGTCTTCATCTTCTACAAGTCAACAGAAATCTCCTTTACCAACTCAGGACGCCGTAAACAATCAAAATCAGGCAAAGGTTCAACTTTCTCATACAAATTTAACAGAAAAACTAACTGATCCTCTATTTTTAGGTTATCCGAAAAAACTTTTAGAATCATCAACCCAAACGGAACCTAAAATTATAACAGACCACCTTTCGTCACCAGATCTTCCTTCAGAAAAAATCAGGTTTGAGGAAGCCAGAAATCATTTCTATTCACGAAACAGAAATATACCTGTGTCAGGTAGGGAAGTTCAGAGTATTGGCATGGCATCAGCAATTAAGTTGGATAAATAAATCAATGCTTGGTTGGTTCAATTTTTTAAATGGGCTAAATTTTATGACTTGCCTGATCATAAAATAATGGATGCATTTCCGTTCTATTTGGGAGATTCGGCAAAAGTTTGGTATGATGCCCTACCGTTCGAAGCCAAAAATCACCCAGATACTATTAAACATTTTTTCCTAGAAAGATTCAAAGAACCTGACAATTTTTTAGAGCTATCGGTATTACAAATGAAACAGAATGTTACGGAATCTGTTTCGGAATATATCAATCGGTTGATAAAAACGGCATCTATTAAAAATGTGCCTGAGAAAGTTTTGTTATCGGTAGCAATGAACGGTCTTCGCTCGGATATCAAAGCCATTGTTGTCACTCACAATCCCAAAACAATGGAACAATTACGCCAAACTGCGGTTCTCGCTGAAAAATCTACGCCTTCCCAAGTAACTACTTTGGAAACATATGAAACTCTGTTGGCTGAAATCAAGACTTTAAAAGATCAATTACAAACTCCGGCTACAACAGTCAATACAATTCAACAACCTGTTCCTCAATTATCACCTCAAATCTATCCTGTCACTCCAAGATTTCGAAAACCAGCACCGTCCAAACCCAGACAAATAAGACCTCAACAATATTCATACAGGAATGAGCAACAACTCCCTGCAATGCAACCATCTGTTATGTTACCTCGACAAACTCGGTTTCCTCCTCGTTTTCCTCATTCATTCTCATCTCAAATGGCACAACAATCTCCTTGTTATTTTTGTTTAGGTGCTTGTGTTACAAGAATAGCATGTCCAGCAAGGAATGCTACTTGCCACATGTGTGGTAAATTAGGTCACTACTCACGGGCATGCAGATTAGCAACCAGACCTACTAGATAGGAATTACCACGTCTCTCAGACACATCATCATAATCAATCATTATCGTCATCATTACCCAAATCATTACATTCTCGAAGTAGTTTAAGAGACAGGAATAAATCACAAGAGATGAATGTCATAGTGTCTTTTCAAGACAAATGCTATGTTCCGGTAACTTTGCACGATATCAATTTTAGAGCTTTAATTGATACTGGGTCGACGATTTCTGCAATTAGTACTGCAGTTGTAAAAAAAAAATTAAACGTTATAAGTAAAGATATAATGCCATCAGATATTTCTTTTATAACGGGTGCAGGCGGTACAAGTCATTCCGTAAAAGGAAAAATTCAATTATCTATCAATATAGGTGGTTTAAACATTTACCATACTTTCTATGTTATTCAAGACTTATGTACTTCCATTTTATTGGGAACAAGTTTTCTAGATCAGCAAAAAGCGTGTTTAGATTGGAGTTCTAAGAAATTATATCTCCAGGAATTTCTTACTCACATTAACATTATTAAAATTAAACACGGTCTTGCAAGAACAAAGTCGTTTACAAAAGTTAAGCACAATACAATGATCAATGTGCCACTCCGGTTATCACATACTAAACGAAATCAAACGGTACTTCTTGACTCCATTCCGCAATCATCTGGAATAGCAATTGCAAAAGTGCTTGTGATAAATCGACCAGGAAAGATATGTATTCAAGTTACCAATACTACGGAAAATGATATAAATCTGTATCCTGGAAAAATTCTTGCGTCTGTGCATCAAATTCATGATAATGAGGTATTCCCTCTAGATCTTCCGAATTCTTCAAAATCTCGTGTGTATAAAAACATTCCACTTGATCTGTCATCTTCAATTTTGACTTCAAATCAAAAACAAATTTTTCAAGAATTTATCAATCGAAATGGTGATGTTTTTGCTCGAAATTTATCTGAATTAGGTAAATGTAAACATTTTCATCATTCTATAATTACTTCAGATGATATTCCAATTAAATCACAACCATATCGAACAACGCCAAAAGCAAAAGAAGAAATTCAAAAACAAATTTCTGAAATGCTAAAACAAGATATTATTGAGGAAAGTACTTCTGCATATGCATCACCGGTAGTTCTTGTTAAAAAACCAAACAATGAATATAGATTTGCTATCGATTACAGAAAATTAAATTTTGTCATTCAAATTCAAACCTTCCCATCTGTACGACTTGAAGATGTGTTTGATGCTATTGGACAAAATGAAGCCAAATTTCAACTTTAGACTTAGCATCTGGATATTGGCAAATTGCCTTGGATGAAATGACAAAACATAAAACTGCTTTTATAACCCATGATAATTTATATCAATTTAAAAGATTGCCTTTCGGACTGGTGAATGCTCCTGCAACTTTTCAAATAATCATGAATTTAATTTTAAAAGGTTTAACATGGAAACATTGTTTGGTTTATATTGATGATATTATCGTTTGGTCAGATAATTTTGATAGTCATTTACATCATTTAGATCTGATCTTTCAAAGATTGCGGCAAGCAAATTTAACTTTAAAACCTGCCAAATGTGTTTTTGCGAAATCTGAAGTTACTTATTTGGGTCATGTCATTTCTCATGATGGTATCAAGGTGGATCCTTCAAAAATAGAAGCGGTACAATCATTTCCTTTACCACAAAATCAGCATGATGTTCGAAGTTTCCTAGGTCTTGCAAATTACTACCGAAAATTTGTAAAAGGTTTTTCTAAAATTGCATTACCTTTGAATAGATTATTGAATAAAGATGTGCTTTTCAAATGGACAAATGATTGTCAAGATGCTTTTGATCAATTGAAGCATGCTTTAACCACTACGCCAATTTTAACATATCCTGATTTTAATAAGCCATTTCTCTTATCAACCGATGCTTCAGGTATGGCTATTGGATATGTTCTATCACAGGTAAAAGACGACAATAAGGAACATGTTATTGCATATGGTGGTCAAGCTTTGAACAAAGCTGAAAAAGCGTATTCAGTTACTGAACAAGAAATGTTAGCGTTAATATCAGCTGTACCACATTTTAGAGTGTATTTATTAAACAATCATTTTACTGTTTATACAGATCATAAAGCGCTAACATGGCTCAGAACAATTAAACATACCAATACCAGATTAATTAGATGGGTTTTAAAGTTGCAAGAATATTCTTTCGATGTAAAGCACAGACCAGGAATAAAACATCAAAATTGCGACGCGTTATCCAGACGATCGTATCCTGAAACTTCACAAACTTCTCAAGACATAGAACTTTTTGAAGTAACATTTATTTATCCGCATGAAAATCATAATCAAGTTATGCAAATTAAAGACAATGGTACAGCTGCCGAAGTGCATAAACAATTTGATTCTTCAAACCAACAAAAGATTATTCAGGAACAACAAAACTGCCCATATTTTAAAAATATGTATTTCTATTTAAAAGATGGCGTGTTACCTGACAATGCACAGCGAGCAAAAGCTATTCCATATGAAGCTCATCAATATGAATTAGTTCATGATATATTATATCACATTTTCCAACCTCGCTCAAAAACGCGCGAACAAATAAAATACCTTTTAAAACAAATAGCGGTTCCTACGTCACTGCTGGACGATGTTATGAGATCTTATCATAACTCCTTAGCTGGAGGATGTCATTTGGGAGTTCAAAGAACATATTTAGCAATAAAAGAAAAGTATTTTTGGCAAGGGATGTACCAAAATGTATATGATTATGTTATATCGTGTGATATATGTCAAAGGGTTAAGAGAGATACAACAGCACGAAATGCTCCTTTACATCCTCTCCCAATTGAACCTGTATTTGCAAGGTGGCATATGGATATTTTGTCCGGGTTGCCAAAAACAAAACAAGGCTACCAATACATTTTATTGGTAACAGATTCATTATCTCATTGGTCAGAAGCCTTGCCTATGAAAACACAAGAAGCTACGGAGGTTGCCTATCTCTTGTATAAAGAAACTTTTACAAGATATGGGGCTCCTCGGACATTGGTTAGTGACAGAGGTCAGAATTTCATGTCAAATGTTGTACAAGCTTTGTGCAAGATTTTTCAGATAACAAGACATGTCACTAGTTCACACCATCCTCAAAGCAATGTTGCATGTGAACGTATTAATTCTACATTGGCTCAATCACTTCGAGCATATTGTCAACAACATCAAGATATTTGGGAAAATATTTTACCTAGTGTACTCATGGCTTTTTGAATGAGTCCCTCAAATCAATCAATTGGATATTCCCCTTATTATATGCTCTTTGGAAAAGAAATGATTTTGCCTTTAGATGTAGCATTAATTCCGAAGGAACAATTGGAAAAAGCTCCTAAAGAATATATAGATGATATGATTCAAAAAGTTAAAATAATTCATGAACTTGCACAGAAAAATGTTAAAAAGGTTCAGGAAAAAACTAAAATTCGTTATGACAAAAAGACAAAAATTCCCACTTTTAAACTCCATGACCACGTTTTAATGAAAGTTTTAAAACGAACTCCTGGAAAAAAACCCACAAATTGCAGGCTCGATGGGAGGGTCCATTTTACATAGTCAAAGTCAACCCTAATCATTCCTATAGACTTCGTCATGTTCATAATCACACTCCCCTCAAATCATCAATCCATGCCAATCGTATCAAATTATATAAGGATCCAAGGGATCATAGACCTCCTGTTATTGATCGTCCACCAGCACGTGGTAATGATCATCGCCAATTAACAGAACCGCGAAATGCGAATCAAAATACACAAACTCGTGATAGACGCGGTGTAACAGACAACACAACAGATAACAATAATTGGTACAATGTTAATAGATTATTAAAATCTAGATGGAAAAATAAACAAAGAGAATATTTAATCGAGTGGTCGGATAAGAGTCCCCCAAGCTGGCAAGTTTCCAAAAACATCGCCCCCATTCTCAAACAAATTTACCATAGCACAAGAAAACGGATTACTTAATTTTTCAGTTGCAACGATTTTCAACATCTCCTTTTCAATCAATTATACTTTATATGTATATGATGTCATTCCTCTATTCATACTTTCTCTACTTGAATATATTTATCATTTTGCAGATATATATGTGGTGATTGTGGAACTGTTAACGATGGTACATTAGTATACATCATATTACACCTTTATCAATCAAAATAAATGTGTGTATTAACTATTTATAATTGAATGCATGTTTTCTTTAGATATATATATATATATATCAATGTATTTGTATACTATATGCAATGTGTGTATTACTCGTGTGTCTTTATATATTGTACTGATTATTTTATTCATACTATATTAATTTTTTATTAATGTAGATTAATTTCTCTTTTCCCCTTCTAATTGTATATATATATAAAGGTACGTTAAGGAAATGAAGAAAACAAATAGAAGAATTTATTATAACATCAAGAATATTTGATTTCCTTAACGTATTCTTTAACAAAATCTCGCTTGTTAATCTTGAGGACAAGATTGATTTTAAAAAAAGAAAGAAGAATTTATTATAACAAATATTTTAATACACAGATAATAAATATAAAAAATTAATTAATAAATAAGTAAATGAATAAATAAATTTTATAAATATGTTGTTTGCGATTATATCGGGAATTTTCCTACTTTGTTATAAAGTACACGCAAAGTCAATAAGTAAGCGAATACCAAATTGATATTTTGGCAAAGTACAACAAAGATATAGACAATACATTATACCAAGGTCAGAACGTTGCGCACGCATCTTTCCAGTACGTGGGGTGTCAGCAAGGTCATCTAACCTTATTTGGAAGGGTATGTGAGGCGCGGATGACCACTAGGATATATAAACGACAGATCTCAGATGCGCACTGATCCTTGATAACTACCATCTGAGATTATATTCAATATTTTAAGGTACATCGCACGCCCAAGGGCAGGGGCAAACTTATCACATTGGAATTAGAATTGGTGCAATAGCAGTTGCTAGGTGGATTACGCAATAGTTCATTTGGTTAGATTGCACCTGTTCTAATCCCATTGAGTTAAGGCTCTGCGACTTGACGAAGCTAATCCAAATATTGACAGGCCTTAACAACCCCCAGAATCATTGTAATACCACTAACGCTACCAGTGAACGCTCATCAGTTCCTTAAAACGATTGAAAACATCACTGAGATCAACAATGAGCCAAATACGAACAAACAATTTGCTTTCAGCGCATGTTCATAAAAATGAGACTGATGAACTGAATCCAGAAAAAATAGTTGAGGAGTTCGTAAGTGAAAGTGAACACAGAGTGGCGATTTTTGGAAAGTTTTCCGAGTACTAAATACCTTATGACTCAGAATTGACTGATAACAAAATGATATAAACAACAACAACAACAAAACAACAAAACAAAAAAAACCCAAAAAACAAAGAAACAAAAAAATAAATAAATAAATAAAAAAAACAACAACAAAAAAAAAGATTTTTTTTAAAAAAAATCCTTAACCCCCCCCCCTCCCCCCAAATCAAACAAAACTTAAAATCAAAGTTAAGGGTTTTCTGGGAAACTAATTCGATTTTATGTACATAATTAGATTTATGTACTTGACGTATATCTTAATGCTTGCACATATTTATGCAGTTATCTTTTTACTTATGGTTTTGTTGATGTCACAAATAACTTTGGTGTGGTACCCCCCCCCCCCCCCCCCCCTTCAAGTGAAATTGCTTCCTACGGGCCTAATGCGTTGGTTTGTAAATCCACTTTGATCTAATCGAGTTGCGGGATCGGTTGAACTAATTTGATCCCTTTTTTTTGGTGTGTCCAGGGGTTCGTGTTTGCCCCTCTCTAATTTTGTATTCTTTACGAGATTCATGATCTATCGATCGGTATTTCGTAATATTGAAAACAGACGGCCCCAACTCAATCTACATGTATATATTACTTAAAGTTGTTAAACCCCCCTTCCCACTTCGACTGTGCGCTCTGTCACACCGTAAAGCCCTTACGTAAGTCCCAGTCCCGTGCATCACGTGGTAGAAAAACCTCAGCAGTGCCAAGGGAGAGCAGAACAGAATGAGCGAAGAGCGAAGCGTGCGAAACTAGAAGTTCAGCGCGGAGCATTTATTAACTATTTTAAGGTATGTTTGAGGTGACACATGTGTTTTCTGCACACATAACTATTAAGATTATAAAGCCGTTGAAAATCAAAACAGGACGATGCAAAACGTGCTGACCGCCGCACCGACAGCAAATACTTTGGCCACGCTCAGAAGGCATGCTGCATTTTTTTTTTTTTTTTTTTTTTTTTTTTTTGCAGACGGACCCAAAACAAGTACTGTAATATAGTGTAACAAAAAAAATTATATCGTAAATTTAATGTGAATTTTGGTTATGGGCATGGAATTTTCCTTTCAAAATCTTTTGTGGTCATTGAAGATTTGTACACCTAGTGGTGTTCATTTCCTGCCTTTTCGCGGGTAATTTCGATACACATGCGCAAAGCTAAGAGAACGGCCATGATACCTTGACGGTAAAAACATCGGAGACCGACACACATCTGTAGGTAGGTAAGAGTATTGTAATTCAGATAAAATTTGAAAGAGCTGCACGACGGGACACGAGTTTTTGTGGGTGTGTAGTCGAATTTACATAGCTGACGTTGTGTGAAAAAATTGCACTACAATTTCCCCAGTTTTTGCAGGGGTGCTTGTATTTAAATGCTTGTTGTCCGCATGTTAAACAGCGTGCAACAAATCAACAAAGGTGTACGTCTTTCACGATTTTTTATGAAATCGTTTGGTTATGATAAATGCATTATGTTTAGAAAAAGGTGTAGATGAAATGCATTGCATGCATTTAAATGTGAACAATATTATTGTAAACAACTGTTCTCCCTTGGTTTTTGTTTGTCGGCTATATCAGTGAGTGTATTAGTGACCATTGATATTGTCTTGTGTTATGTTCAAAGTGTGAGAAAACATAAAAAAAATTGACAATGGTGAAAGTTCATCAGGTTCTTCTTCCATTAATGTGCAAACTACCATCTGGTGGCGAATTGTGGCAAGCCATGGAGCAAAGAGGTCAATGATCAACACTCCAGTGGTCTATACAACTTCATAAATGTTGTAAAGGTAGGGTTTCAAAATAATGGCAGTCTAGATGGAATGTTTTGATAAAGAGATAATTTCTGTGAATCTGGTTTGACAATGGAATGTGTCCCATATACCAGCAACATAAAAAAAGTAAAACCCCACTTGGTACCTGTAAAATCTGGTTGGAGTAATTGGGGTGTTTGGACAGGCCCTCACCACAGGTAAAGTGCTTCCCATATACCTGTGGTGTAGAGGATTACACAATGATAGCAGTCAGACTGACCAAGTCTACTAAATGATAGGTCTGGTCATGGAGTTGGCAAGAGAGTGTAAATATCCTGTAGATAGGGATAATTTAGAAAACCTACCAGACAAGTTAGAAATTTACCAGACAGATAGTCTAATAAAAATAGCTCTATTTCAGACAAACATCACAGTAATTGCAACAGAAATGAATTTGCATACAAAATGTTTATCAATGTGTCAACTATCATGCCACGACTTCCTGTTCATGAATTCAATGCTGAAATGTCATTTTGAGGCAAAAACATTTTTAACAACAAAATGTTTTATGATCAGCAAACTAGTACGACAATGCTTTTTATTGAAGAATTTCAAGTTTAAATGTTTTGGGGGCTAAAACATTGATATTTGCCAAAAAGTCACTGAAAACGGGAAATGTTTCTTTATCTTATTTTTTGACACCCTTTTAGTACTAGAAGCATTTATAGGCATATTGGCTAGTATTTCATAATTTCCTAGACATAAATTTCATGCAAAAATGGCCCCATGAGGATTCGGGTTGTTGAAATAGATCCTCAGCACCCCTTGCTTGTTGTAAGAGGCGACTATTTGGGGCGGTCCTTAGGACGAGACCACAAAAACAGGTCCCGTGGCACGTTAAAGATGCATCCCTGCTCAAAGGCACTGAGAGCTGAGCATAGGCCAAAATTTTGCAGCCCTTCACCGGAAATGGTGATGTCTCCATATGAGTGAAAAATTCTGAAGCGGGACGTTAAACAATAAATAATCAATCAATCATGCAAAAATGTCCTCTTTAGGCATAAACATTGACAATATGAAATTGGAAGATGATGCTACGTCCATCTAAATCCGGGTTGGCAAAAAAGTGGTCAATATGAATATTGACCGGGCCGACGGTCAATACTGATTGATTGAAAATTCTGTTTAATATAGGTTTTTTTTTCTGGTCATTTGAATGTTACAAGTGGCAATAAAGGTTAATTTATAACATACACTATTATTTTATAATGTATTAGGAGTCTAGGAATTCATGATATTAAAAAGAAATAATGTTAATTGAATTGGAAAAGATGTAAAGGTTTATTGTAAATTTTGGGAAAAAACCCCGCCCAACCCAGATCTAAATTGATGTGGTGGATCAACAAGGCTAAAATATCTGTGTCTTCTCCTATGATAACATTTCCAGTCATTGCTCTATTAACAGCTGCCTGAATGATTAACAAATCTGCATATTCATCTGCATGCAGCTCCTCTATACCTCTTGTTCTCATGTCATGTGTTTGTTTATACTGTTTGAAAGAAAGAACTTTTTTAGTCTTGCATGACATATTTTCATGGAAGGCAATTTCCATAGTACGTGGACTTTTTGATCTCATGTGAACAACATCTTTCGTAGTTGTTGGATAACTGTCAAACACAACCAAATTGTTTGCATAACTTTTCTCAACATGATCGATATAGATGTCGCATAGTCTACCATATGTTAAGCCAATACCCCAAGGTACTCTCTGCAGGAATGACCCTCCATCAATTACGTATAGCGTATTCACGGGACTTGAAGGGAATCCCAAACATTCTGCCTCGGTCCAGTAGCATCTGCTAATCGAGCTTTTGCTAACTCTTTTGGATATCCAGTTTCATCAAAGAGTGATGGTGGTACACTTAGGGGTAGGGGGGGGGGCAATAAATGGTAGATAAAATTTTTTACATGCGTTTTGTCTCCCTCGCAGTGAGCGACTTGGAAGTTTCGAATCGCTTCAGTGCACACAGATCTCGGGTAAGTCTCATCGTGCGTAAAATCGATAATCATGTACAATGAATGTGTATACCGAGGTAGTGCGATGGTCAGTTTGTATAACAACGAAAATCTCCCTCCTTATGTCATTATCGTATCGAACTTGTAATTTGAGCATGTTGCCAATTAAATAATTGAAACACTGTTTTTGTTGTACGTCCGAGCTTGTTTATTTAAACATTTTGTGTATGTCTTCAGTTTTTTGAAGGTAGCGAATACTCTATGCACATCGTAGAGTCGATAAATACATTTCTTTGAAGTTCATAGTACTAATCATCTCGTGATTTTTCTTATATACACACCATTCTACGTTTGGTATTTGATGTGTGGAAATAGTGAAATGGAAACTTGTGGGTGTTGACTTTTGACAGTCAAAATTATCCACGTTTTGATTTACTTCAAACACAGAGTCTGATGATTCGAATTCAGCCAACCCAACATCTATTACAGATAACAGTTCAAAGCCCGAAACCTTCCTCGCCAAAATGAAAATTTAACACCCATTGGAAGTTGGATAGAGACTGGTTAAGATACGATTCCAACTTGGGAATGATGTTATGTGACATTTGCATTGTGGCAAAAGTACATAACATTTTTACCGTCGGGACTAGTGTTATGAAGAAAGAGAATGTAGTCAAACATGAGAAGGGGACTGGTACTTCTAAAAATATAAAATCTATCATTTAAAAGAAATTACAAATATATATGTAAGCAACAAATACCAGTATAAGAATTAAAATATGTGCTGCAGGAAGAAAAGTAAATCTAGTATTTTCTAATTGTTTCTTTTTTAATAAATTAGGTGACAACAGCCACTCTGCAGCCATACAAAAGTCTAAATCAGCTAAAAACATGGACACGTTTAAACAAAATGCCATCAAATTTGTTTTAATACCTCATCTTTTTATATTCTTTTACGTCTAGGAATTAATATATATATATTTAATGTTAAAAAATAGGTAATGCTTTTGCCGCTCGAAAGTGGCGAAAAAGAATTTTGGTCCAGTGGGAGCGCTGTGTGAAACAGACAGGGAGGGATTCACCTCGACATTGACTTGCAGATTTAATGCAGTCTGTGCCCTGCTCTGTCAAGTTTGTAACATGTTCTCCTTCTTTAATAGTGGAGTTGCAAATCAGCACTTTCATTCTGAAAGGGTTCATTTGATGTTACCATAAATTTCAAGTTTATTTCTACCCTCATCCCACTTCCCAATTTTACTGAAAAACCAAAATAGGGAAATTAAGGATGTTGGTGGGAGTTGAAATGTTCTGGCTCAATTACCTTTGATTTTTAAGTTATTTTGTCTTCTTTTTTTTTTTTTTATTGAATAGAAAGCAAACTAACATAATGAATGTATATATATCCAATATTTGATTAGATGTTTTGAAATCTTAAAATCAATTACATTTAAAATCACTATACATTATACAAGTGTAATAAACTTATGACAGGAACTGCTTTCCATATTTTTTCCTGAGTGACAGGGTCAAGATAGTAGATAGATTTAAGAAAACAGAAAATAGTTAAGAAGTTTGTCGAGAAATATATCCATTAGGCCAAAACAAATATGTGTCTGTTGAAGGTTTCATGTCCTCCTAAAATAGGGGTCTGTTTTTTTTGTTTGTTTGTTTGTTTTTTAATTTATATTGATCTTGATCTTTTAATTGTAAAATAACACAGTGAACTGGTGCTGGCGAAATTGTGATACTGATGAAATAAATCATCAAATGTGTAATCAGACACGTGTGCTATAAATTGTATAATGCCCTCCCGATTGTGAGTACGCTGTCCAAATTCCAAGGACAACACTCTAGTCGTGCCATCAGATTTCTTTCCATGTTTCCACTATCAGTTTGTAATCTGTGTCTGTTCAGTGTTTGATCAAAATTTACCTTTGCTCGCATATTGTAAAGTTCTGGTATGACTTGGATCATCCAAACTACTTTTAAAAGGAAGATGTAATTTCGATTCCATATTTTTGGGCTCAGATACAATGAAAACTTTCAGGGTCGGAGAGTAAGAAATGGGGTTGGTCGGGAAACCGTAAACAGACTTCTTTTTTTTTCATATTATGTATATCAATCATCAACATAACATTTTTTCGTATCAATTCAAACTGTTCTATTAACGATGCATGGACAACGACACAACACATTGCAGGTGTAATAGGAAAGGTCAAACAACAATCCTTTTTTCTTGCAAAAATTTTGAATCAAACAAGAAAAACAACAAATTACTTACCTCGTCATACAACCAGAGATGAAAATAAATGCTAAATTACTTAATTTCATCTGTCATTCTTTCGTATGAGGTCATGAGAATTTGTTGATGTCGTGATTAGAATATACAGTGGACAAATGGAGAATCAACATACTCTAAATGTATTATAAGATTCAGTAATATAATAAATTTTAAAAAGTTGTGTAAGTTGGATCTGCATTCATTTAATTTCAACACTATAAAGACATTATTTTATCTTCTTTAATTTGGTCGATATGCTACACTGGATATACGCTACATAATCTAAATCTGGACTCCGAACGGTTTTTCATCACTAAAATTGGGCGTACATTCAAGATTGATTTTGGACCCCTTATGCACTGTATATTTTTATAGGAAATTACATGACATTTTATACAAAAGCGTACAACTATTTCGAACACAATTTGCTTCGGTTACAAATACTTGGATGTTTACAGTGTGGATGGAAATTGATATTTTTTTTATAGAAAAGTTTATACTAGTGCAGGGAAAAATCTACTAGTCAGATGAAATTTTACTAGATATACAGCCTTAGTTTAGCATTTTTTGCCCAGACTGTCATTTCAGACTTTCTTATGTTCCCAAAATTGATAATGGCCCAGGTACCCACTTTCAGATGATAGCATCATACATGCAGTGGAGGACTTTCTGAACAGTCAAGAAAAGGACTTCTTTAAAAGTGGTATTGAGGCTCTTAAAGATCACTGGCAAAAGTTCAGAGACTCTGAAGGGGATCATCTTGAAAATTAATATCAAACCCCTTGATATAATTGGCCCTTGTAATAACAGATTAGTTTAGAAGTTTAGGGGGGAAAAAGTTGTTTTGAATCTAAAAGATCATTTATTGATGAAATAAAAATCATTGAAAATTGGAAACCCAGTTTAAATCTGTTTTTCAGTTGAAATGCTTTGATTTGTATCATATTTGGTCGGTGGTCTCTTCCCGGGTACATTGTATCCGGGTTTTCTCCTCCACCAATAAAAACTGGATGTCACCAGATAACTGAAAAAATTGTTGAGTGTGGCAAAAAACAACAATCAATATTTTTTTATTCACCATATCCTGTTACAAAGAAATAGATCAGTAAATTGGAAAAGTATATTTAAAAGAGTAAAGAGGCACTTTTGGGGTAAGAAACAAGAACTGAAAACTCCATTCAAAATCTTCATAGAAATTTTTTGCTGAACACCATTTACAGTTTTCCCAGCTGTTTTTATATGCAAAAATTTCTAGGTGTAAAACGATATACATGCATATTGTTTTGATTTTTACAGATTATGGCGGTTAAAAAAAGAAAAAAGAAAAAGAAGCTCCAGCATTTTCTGTTGATGAATTTCAAAGTACATAACAACTTTTCATTTGCAGATTTAGATAAACATGTCAGGAAGAGGACGAGCAAGGGCTCGAGGAAGGGCACGCGGTGCGACAGAGGAACAGGCCAGGCGACCAGGAGAACAGTCCGCACCGCCACGGGAGGTAAGTAGTCTTAAACACCAGGATCAGAGAACTAGGCCAGGACCATCTGCCTGATAATATGAGATAGGTAACCATAGTAACACTAACCTTTTGGAAGGCAACCGGGGACGCACCTCGGAATAAATGCGTACTCTGGAACTGCAGTTGATGGAACAGATGGAATTGAATGTGTATTTGATGCAATGTTGTATTATTATTTTTTTGTATTAGCAATCTTCAGCAGCTCCTGCACCTGCACCAACTGGCGGACCCCCAGCAGCCAGTGGTAGAGCGTCCTATAGAGGGGGTGCCAAAGAACCACGGCCAGGGATTGCCAGTGGGAGTGGTGATGTACCAGTGGATGCCATGTCTCAGTTGTCTGTCGGGACACGAGATGTAGGGGATCGACGTGACCGCTTATACTATTCAGATCCAGAGACAAAGCCAGCATGGTTATCTGACAAGAAAGGTGAATGTTGTTGTATTGTATTGTACAGTCCGTGACACTAAAGTCACACGAACTCCGTGGGGATACAGGTTGTTAGAATAGATCCTCAGGACCCCTTGTTTGTTGTAAGAGGCAACTAAATAGGGTGGTCCTTCAGACAAAACTGCAAAAACCGTGGTCCCATGTCATAGCAAGTGTGGCACATATAAGATCCCTCCCTGCTCAAAGGCCATAAGCGCTGAGCATAGGCCTAAATATGCAGCTCTTCACCAGTAATGGTGACGTCTCCATTTGAGTGAAAGATTCTCAAGCAGGACGTTAAACAATATTTAATCAATCAATCATTAAAGTGACACAACTTTGTTTACATGAGGTAAACTTATCAGGAAATACTTACTAAATGTGATGCAAGATTTTGATGTAATCTACAATTGAATTAGACTATTTTCTTCTCTGGTCTTGGGCTTTTGTTCTTGTAAGCTCATCTTTAGGCAGCAAGATTTGGACCAGAGTTATCAACATTTTTAGATGACACTCTGACATTTAATCTGACAAGAGTTAATGTTTTGTCAGACTGGTAAAAGTATTGTTGGGCCAAATTCATGTACCTTATATTGCATACCAAGTAAACAAACCACCAAAATGCTTCTCTAACTCATATCCAGTAGAACAGGGTCACTTGAAATTCATGAACACTAAGGGTGCAACAATTAACCGTGAGACAATATATCATGGTAATATGCTTTGGTTTGATTCACGATACTTTACGCTTTACTGCAGTTAACTATTTATTCATTTGAACCATCCGATAGGCTTTAAAATAATGTCATAAAAATGGTTTCCAGTATGGGAGCAGATCATGCTGACATTTTGATCTTTTTAAAGAAAAACATGCAGTTGTAAATGAAATGTGCAATTAAATGATACCAAAATCTGTACAATTGTTCATTTGTTATTAATCGTAGCATCTTTAAAATATTGTGATATAGTATTATCAGGTCTGTATTGTATCGTGAGTCAAGCATATTGTTGCACCCCTTATGAACATTACGGATGCCTTTATAACTTTTCAAGTAGTGCAGATTCAACATTAGATTTTCTCTTATCGGGTTATTTGTTCTTTATGTCCCATTAGGAATTTTTACTTCTGATTGAGACATCACCATTAGACAAATTTAGACCTATGCTTTGTACTCAAGGTATACAATAGTGTGCGTTCTTTTGGGTGTCAGAATGTGCTGCAACCAGGACTTCGTTTTTATGGTCATATTCGAAAGACCTTTGATTTGACACTGCGATAGCATGAGCAAAGCTCAAACTTGCGACCTTCCCGCTACAAAGCACTCTACCACTTAGCTACCACGACCGGTCTTTTCTTACTGGGTAAAGGCTAATTTGTGACGCAGCTATGTCGTTTGAGTGACATTTACCTGCGCACCCTGATCCTAAGCTATATTAGAACTGGATCACACTCAATATTTTCAGTTGGTCATTTGGCCCGATGTTTTCTACAAAGTGGTCGATCTAGAGAATTTTCAATTTTATTGAAATTGGATCTGCTGTAATCATTACACTGGCGATGGATCTGACAATATCGCATTTGAGGTCATGTTATTGATCCTAGTCTCGTGAATAATTCAATAAATATTTGAACAATAACTTGACGAAGAATTGAGGACCAATCGGAAATTGTTTTAGTATAGCGTATTCAGATTACAAGTTCACCCCCATCCCCCCCAAAAAAGAAAAATGGCATCAATCAAAGGAAATGGATAAAATATATAAATTTGTGTTTAAATGAATTTCAAATACCTACATTAGAAGAAGAACAAAGGAAGATTTTAGATGCATTGTGGGGGTAGAGGAACTGTTTGCCAATTTTTTGGCATTTCAAAAAGTTATGTGATTGAAATTTTGACAAATTTTGTACACCTTGTAATCGTAGCACGTATGTATTTATGAGGCAATTTGAAATGCATGGTTTGAACTGTTGTAACCAGGATTATTTGGGTTTAAAGAGACACTAAAGCTCATTTTGCTAAAAAAAAAATCGTAATAGGACAATTTTCCCAGAGCTTTCTTTAATTTTGTTACATGGTTGAATGTATAAACTTCGCGAAAATAACACACTTTTAAAATCCCATGGGATCCGGGTTGGAATAAATCCTCAGTACCCCTTGATTGTAGTAAGAGGCAACTAAAGAAGTGGTCCTTTGGATGAGACCGCAAAAACCAAGGTCCCGTGTCACAACAGGTGTGGCACGATAAAGACCCCTCCCTTTGCAAAGGTGCTGAGCGTAGGGCAAAATTTTGCAGCCCTTCACCGGCAATGGTAATACCTTTAAATGAGTGAAAACTTTTCGCTTTAAACAATATGTATTCAATCACACACAAAGTCTCACTTAAATGTAAAAATGAATAGTTTTTGAAGGCCCTGTTTTTAACTTAATTTATAATAAGCAGGAAGTAAACCCATGCTCAATAAAGGGGTATTTAAATAAGTTTTTACACAACACGTGTTTTGTCATACTGAATCACGTGATGTAAAATGTCTGAGACAGCATGAAGAAACCTTTGAATTCTCGATAATCTGTGCAGTTGAGAACAAATTAATACATTCCTAAAAATTCAAAATTGTCAGTATCATGATTTTTAATATTTTATCAATACATGTTTTAAAAAGCGCCCAATTAAAATGTGGAAAATCAGCTGTGGTGTCCCTTTAAATCGGGGTTTACAAGCAACTGTCACTCGGTCATTTTGAATGTATTATAGCTAGTTAAGTGATAAGTTGCAGCGATCTTTTTGTTTTTCTACCCACTGGTACCGGTACTCATCCAATTGGGGGGAAATGGCGTCAAAAAGGAACAAATTGGGATTTTTATACCAATTTTGCAGGAATCATCTTTCTTCAATTTTTTATGGTAATATTTGCTTTTGTGAGACATCAGGAATCGTAGCTCTACAGCATGCATGCTGTCATGGTCTGTACTTTTGATTTAATACCAGAGTGAACATTTTTGTTAACTTGTACAATGTTTCAGACTATATAAAATACAATGTCAGCAGTCTATTTTTCGGAAGGTGAATTTGGAATTTTTAGTCTCAAAATTGGGAAAAATCCACGTATTTTGGCATTGGGAATAGTACCGTTTATCGGGTTCACGAGTCACATGTTCAATCTTGCAAATCGGTGGTCTTATCTGCGTAAAGCATTTTATTACTTCAGTACCATGCCATAAGTGTAAGAGAGATGAATATATTGAATGTCTCTGAATTTGTTGTTTTACGCTCTTTCAAACCAAATTTAAAGTGTTGCTTCTGAGTAGAATACATCATCAGGGGTAGACAAATTAATTTTTGTGAAGTACTTGCCCAAGGATAGAAATTCCAAAATTCGCTTACCCGACTACAAAATTTACTTGCCCCACCTTAAATTAAGAAACACATCAATAAAACTATTTGAAATTGTTTATGTTGTATTTTATTAAATCAATTTTTTCAATACTATGTCTGTAAGCTCATCATACAGCATTGACCAAATTTCTTGTTATAATTCCACACTTTGCAATCAATTTTAACTTCTCCGTATGTATAAGCATTTTAATGACCGTGTCATTTCTCACTAGAGGGGTCTATGTATTTCTTTTATATCACCGGAAGAATGCTGACATACTTCCAGTTTATTGGTGATCGACGTTGTCAAGGCATTTACATTTGATATTAATATTAATATCATATTTTTTATTTTACTTGAAAAATTTCACTTGCAGCGGACAGGTTCTTGTAATTTTACCTGCCCGACACTGAAATACGGTTGCATTGGGCAGTAGTATTTGTCTACCCTTATCATGTTGGAATCTTACAAAGGGGGATATCTAAAGGATGTGATATAACAGCAAAGTTTTCACGTTGGCGAAAGCCATCATTTGATTGGTCAAATTTGAAAAGTTAAATAACATGACCTCAAATGCTGTCAGATCCTTCTCTAGTGTAATGATTAGAGGAGATCCGATTTTAATTAGATTGAATTTTTTTGTCAGCCTTGCCAACAGAACCGACACTTTTCGATAAATCTGCTGTACACATGTCCATCCTTTCTTTGATCCTCATCTTTAATTATTTTCCTGCCTTGTGGCGGCAGCAGCGTTTCACAGTAGCACATTGTTACTTTCTCTCCTCAGTTGAGGGATACTTTGGAACATGGAAGTAATGATTTGAAATGTTTGTTGTGCAGGAACCTCAGGAATCCAACTACCAGTTGTTACAAACTACTTCAAGCTGGAGATGGCACCAGACTGGCACCTGTATCAGTATCATGTGGAGTTCAACCCTTCAGTGGATTCCAGGAAAATGAGAATAGCTCTACTGATGCACCATGAAAAGTTGTTGGGACCAACAAAAGCCTTTGATGGAATGATTTTATACCTCCCTCGTTGTCTGCAAGAACAGGTTTGAAATTTGAAAATCCATTCAGAAGCATAGAAGATGCAAAGTTTACACCTCCATTGAATTTATAGGTCACCTGGGTAGCTTGGGTTACGTATTGTAAATGGTCAGCGTCCGTCATTAAAAATTGAACATTCTTGCCTTCTTGATAACTACCATTCCAATTCGTTTCAAAAATTTTTATAAAGCATGTTTTGGACAAAGGTGATGTGAATTATAAATTTCAGGACTCCCGGATCCTAAGCATCTTCACAAGCCAAGGGTTTCAGTCCACTCCCCCCACAAACTCTTGGCACACAGTGGTGACACCTAGCTAACATTCTGATTTTGAACTTTTAAATCTCGCCAACTGGGTAATGGCTTTGATTATACTGTTCATTATAAATGTGAACAAGTATGGTGAAATCAACTTTAAAGTAATATTTATGGCAGACGAATTATGTGCTATAGAAAATATAAAATTAGGAACGAGAATATCGCTAGCAAAAGAACAGGAAACATCAGCATGGTAAGAGGAAATTCCAGTTAATTTTGCACCTCACATATTCAGGGTTCAAAAAATGTTTAATGATAATCAAGTCCGGGGCTCGAAGGGTGAATTTTAGGCAAGTCCAAGAAAGAAAGGTTGAACCTTGGAACCAATGTAAACTTGGCCACAGTTTTCATGGTATAAACTGCTAATGGTGTGTTGGGAGCAAAGTGAAGATTTTTGAAAATTGGTAAAAAAAAAATTGGCAGTTTTTGGCCTGCCTTAGTCCCTATCTTCTCAAGTTCACTTTCCACACGTGTATGAAAAACTAAATGAATTGTGATGTAGAGCAGGAAGGCCTCTAGCAAAATTGTAAATTTCATGATCCCCAGGGTAGAGGTTCTTATTCAAGGATAGGGCCAAATTTGTTATGTATTGTTCACTTATAAAACATTTTAAAACATCGGTAATGCTTTTAATAATAAAATATGAAATTTTATACCAGGTTTTTGATTTAATGATTTCCTTGTTGGAAAAGTTGTAGGTCAAGGTCATATCTTTTAACAAAAATGCAATTCATGAAATTGCTATAGAATTGTCATGGTAAAAAAATTCACCTCATTTTGTTAAAAAGTCGTCGAGTCCGAGTAATTGAGCAAAGATGTTGAGTTTGAGGAGTATCATTCAAGATGTTCTCCTTGTTATGATAATTATAGATTACAATACAGTGACATATTTAATGTAGAATGTAGTATGAAAGACCATCCTTTAAAAACTATTATCAATCCATCAAATGTGAAAACAGCAAGAAGAATTTGTAAATTTCTCAAGTACAGTTATGATTTTAGAAAAGAAAATGTGAAAACCATTTAACTTATACATAATATGTGCATTTACTTTAACAAAACTATGTATTTAACTGACTGTTTCAAACCCATATTGTGTTCTCCATTCTTTGTTTCATGTAACTAGTGATTTGTTGTATTTACAACTATATGCCGAAGTGTAATGGTGTTGTCAATAAATTCATTCATTGTGACGGAAATGTTGAGAGGAAAAATTGGCACTTGTTGATCCTATAAATAATTGTACCTCTATTGTAAAATCTTACCGTGTGGGAATATTTACTATATCTGTCCACCCATCCATGTGTGTGTTTGGTCCAAATGTGCAAATCTTGTTATTGATTTGGAGAAAAAGCAAGAGTTGTATGGTGGTCATAATCACATGATGAAAGTTTTCTTTGTCTTCGCTACAATAAATTTTATTTCTTTTGTGTTGTTTGCTGGAG
The DNA here is from genome assembly GCA_024699665.1 of Ostrea denselamellosa. Classification (NCBI taxonomy): domain Eukaryota; kingdom Metazoa; phylum Mollusca; class Bivalvia; order Ostreida; family Ostreidae; genus Ostrea; species Ostrea denselamellosa. The sequence goes on from JAMZEH010000077.1 coordinate 390,874, forward strand.
TACAGTGCGTGTTTTTCTATTTTTTTTTATCTTTCTGTTAACTTTTGAAGGTGACGGAAGTATACAGTCAAAGAAATTCTGACAATGCACAGATCAGGATCACCATCACTCGCACGAATGAGCTGCCCCCATCTTCACCTCAGGTCATGCAGGTCTACAATATCATCTTTAGGAGGTACGTTGAGATTTGTAGACTACAAAGAAAATCCTTTGTTTTGCTGCACAGATGCTTTTAATGGAGTTTTAACCATTGATATTTTATGAAGGATTGATAAAGGAAAACCTAGTTTTGACTATTTTTACTTAGCATGTGTTATTTAAAGGGACTGATTCACGATTTCCCCCCAGACTTTGTTTTTCACTTTTGATGATCAAAATATACTGACTAATGTATTTAAAGGGTTCACAAAAATCTGAGGCCATGCATTATGACAAAAGCTCATTGTACATAGAAAGTTCATTATTTGTTGTGTAAACAAAGATTGAGTTTCACTGGTTTGTTTGTAAGCAAAAAGACTCGAGTTTTGTGTTCATGACACAGAATAAAGACCAGATTATTGCTCTTGCCTTCAGAAGGTCCATATTTTGGATATCAACTTTAAATGAGTTGTATTTTTGATGCTGAACATCAAAAATGAAATATGGTTTTTTTTCTTCAAAAAACTTGAACCAGTCCCTTTAAATTCATTGCAAGACAATTTTATAACAGAGAAATGGATAGAGGAAGTAGAAATTTGCAATTCCATCATTACAAGTTTGATGTGAATTTGTTATTGCTTGTCATGATTTGATTATTGATTGCACATTTTGTTTCTCCAGAGTGTTGACCACTATAGACATGAAACAAATAGGCCGAAACTACTTCAATCCCAGTTTGTCTGTAGACATTCCACAGCACAAGTACGTACAGCAAATTGTTTCATTTTCATTCCGTGTAGTATTTGGGTTTCATAGACAGGTGCAACGATTTCTGTTCGTGTTTGTTTTTCAGACTTACAGTCATGCCCGGATTTGTTACCGCCATTGCAAAGTACGAGTGCAACACATTGCTGTGTGCAGACATCAGCCACAAGATCATTCGGTCGGATACTTTGCTGGATATGATGTACGATCTATACAATCGGAGTAAAGGAGACAATTTCTACGATGAATGTGTGCGAACGTTTGTGGGATCCATTGTCCTCACACGGTAGGTGAACTGTTATCAGGACTGTAGAATCGTTTTGATTTTGTGATTGGCTGTGTTGTGGTGTGTGGATTTTCCAGTCCGTCAATGTGTTGAGTGTAGCTTTTTTTTCTTCTGTGATTGGCTTGTTATAGTTCGGATTTTCCATTGATGAAAGTGTTCTACCGATTGGTGGATTTTGTCTTTTAATCCTTCAAAAAAGTCATTCTTGAAAATCAGTGTAAATTTGATCAATAAAACAAAACAAAAAAGTCAGGAAGGGGGGTGGTGTATCAATGTTTCTTCCTTTAGGGTAAAACTCGTTCCTGATTTTTTATAACTGTGTCCAAAGAACTTATTTTTTGTTCCCTATCTGTAGGATTGATATGATTTTTACCAAAAAAAAAAAAAAAATGCTTGACATTGCTGATCCAAAAGTATAAAGGGAGACAACCCACAGATCAGTTAGAGTTAAGGTGGAGAGCATCGCAGGGTATTAAAATTTGAAGTGTCACAAATTTAGCCCTGTGCGTAGGGCTGTAGTTGTGAGTATCCTTTAATGTTCCAATGCCAGCTGGGACCTCCAATTTTAAAGTCGTATCTGAAAGACCCATGCTTCTTGCTTCTCAATGCCTAGGATTTGGTGAAGGAGCAATGTAGTGATTGCTTTGTATGTGATGACTGGGTTGGTCAATTCATTGCGCATGCAGGTCATGGAAATATGGGGCTGATTTAAATGCTTCAAAAGCTTCATCTTTCCTTCCATTGTAATTGAATGGGAATGGTATGCATATTTAGAAAGATCTTAAAGCTGTAAACAAAAGACTCCAGAATGAGGCTTAAATGCATTTATGAGACTCCCTGACAGGTTTGTGTATAGGCTGTGATATTCGGGTGACTGTTAAGGCCTGTGAGCCTCGTTGACTTTTTAAATTTGTCTTTTGTTACATGTCATTCTTTGATTATAATGCTACATCTCATTCAAGTTTAGAAGTTGATATTGTAAGCTTTTGGTCTGTGTGTTTATTATATTTTAGATACAGTTTGTATATGCAGTGGAATGTTTTACAAGGGGGAAAATGTTTTTATATAAATAACTTTGATTTTTTACTTGGACAAAAATCACAACAGAAGAAATCATTATTATTTATGGTAAAAGTGTTGCAAACTGAATCATTCAAATGAACATGAGAAAACATATCTGAAGTCACTTAAATGAAATTGGAAGTGAAGTTCAGATATCTTGAACCCCAGGATATCTCAGAAGTTTTGTCGAAGGCCCTCAGACTTTTGAAATGCAGATATTTTACAGTACATGTCTGTTCATCTCCTGTCTGGGTTATGTTGGTGGTTGGGTGGTTGATGTACTGGGGGGGGGGGGGGGGGGGGGGGGAAGGGATGTTGTAACCCATTGCATGTAAATTGTGACCAAGCTGTTGGACTTGCTTCTATCAAATCTGAGCCATGGTCTACTGATGGACTGTGAATTTATTTTCTGTGTTTCAGGTATAACAACAAAACCTATCGTGTTGATGATTTTGACTGGGACAAGAGACCAGATTTTTCTTTCAAGTGGAGGAATGACGTCCCTACTACTCTTGCTGAGTATTATAAAAAGGTAAATAATGGTGATCAAGAATTGCTACGAGTCACTGTGATTTTGAGCAGAATACCTTGTGTAGGCTAGGGTATTTCATAAAGTCCGTTGATTTTATTAATGTTTTACCTTATCAACGGTGACTGGAAGACTAGTAGCTGCTCCACTCCGTCCGTCCATCATGCTTATGTGTGCATACTTTGTGTAATCTGTGACTCGAAAATTATCCAACCAATATTATTCAAACTTTGTACAGTGTTTGTTTACATATCAAAGATGTACAAGCAAAATTGGGCACATGTCATGTTGAGGTGCACTCTTAAGGGAGGGGTGTAAGTTTGAACCCCATTGTTGCTTTTAATGTCTCTGCACCAACCTTTCTTTCTTTATTCTTTTTCTCGAGACCCACTGGACCAATTTCAACCAAACTTGGCAAAAAGGAACCGGGTCAGTAAAGCTCAAATTTACAAGGAAGCTATCTGACATAGTGCAGATTCAAGTTTAAAAGAAAAATGACCTCTGGGGTAGAGTGAGGGCCCACAATAGGGGATCAAAGGTTTATATGCAAATAGATATGAAAAAATCATATCATTACAGGAACTGCATGTAAAAGTTACCAAAAATAAAGAGTTGGGAAGCCATATCTTCACTTTGAGTTTCAGGGACAGACATTTTTGTGCAGAAAATACAAAATGGGCAATTAAGCAAATTCTTCAAATTCACCGATGGTTAGGTGTACATCAGAAATTTCAGGGTGTGGTAGCACGGTGTACGAGTACACATGGGAAGTGTAGAGACAGAATTCTCCAGTGGACAACTGGAATTGATCCCTCGCCTTTCTTTCCAGCGCAAGCTTCATACATTTGCCAACATATTTCAAGTATTACTATGAATTCAGGGGGTTATACTTATATTTGCAATTGGATTTTTGTTTGTTTATTGTTGGTTTTTTTTTTTAAAATAATTTTTTAAGATGTCAAGCTTGCTCGAGAGCCTTCTAGTGATCGTGCAGGATTTTGCTGCAACACCGCCTTTCAGCCATTCTCAATGGGCGAAGTCAAAATAGTGCCAATTCGTATTGAGCATTTGTTAAGATTCCAGACTTTGAAACATAGAATTTAATCAATATTTGAAAAGCAGAATAACATTTCCATTGTTGATGTCATTGTTATTATATCGTCCAATACTTAAATAACGGTTGTTTGGTAAGAGTGGTTCATTATTTGTGGATGGATTTGCAAGGTTGAACTTTTGATTTGGTAGGCATTATTAAAAAAAGAAGACTGTATAATTGTTACTTCATACATGATGAAGATAAAACTTTTATAAACAAGTAGACTCACTCTGAAGCAGTGATATTCTTTTCAGCATTTTTCATCTACAATTTGAAGTTAATGATTATAGCCTTTGTAAAGCAATTAGTCTTGAGGGGATACTATATAGCAAAGGGGGTTAAGTACTTGATAGGATAAGCAACTTCATCCCAATCTCTCTTCTCTTTTTATTTTCAAGTAAATAAACACATTTTGCTGACATTTTACAAATGATTTTTATGCTCTATGTACTAAAAATAAGGAAATGCCTCCTGTGGCACTCCAACATTTCTTCTACTTTCTATAATTTCACCTGCCTCTAAATTTATTGAGAACCCTGATGTATATGATATTACACTCGACGACTTTGTGGCCCTTCAGGACTTATTTTTAGATGAACAAGTTGTCAGCTTGAAACTTGTCTTTCACATTTGGAGAAAATTTATGTAGTATATCATGTAGACTAAAACTTCAGTCCAGAAACAAGTAAAATCGGGGTCGGGTCCTTCTTTTCTGACATTATTTTCCACTCTTTTTTTCATGTGAAGTTTTTTGTTTTTCTGGGGTTTTTTTTTTTTTACGTTAACATATTTGTTAACATGATTGCTGCAAATAGAGTAATAATAATAATAATCATTTTATATAGCGCCCTATTCGATCAAAATAATCGCTCTAAAGCGCTGTACATCATAAATCATAAGACAGGTTACATAAATACTAATTTTTAAAAGACAGGTTACATAGTACTAGAAGTAAACGATTTTTTTTAATTTTTTTTTTTAATAATAATAGTAATAGCTGATGTGCTGTTGATAATGATGCTTTTCGAATATACTATCTGAGAGTCTTTTCGAATATACTATCTGAGAGTCTTAAACTAAATTGCGCAAGCACATGACTACATTTCCAGATGAAGGAAAGATAAACCGTATTTTCAGATTGACCTCTATACATGGCCCTAATGGTTGGGTCAGTTTAGACTTTTGGGGATGGGAGGGGGCTAACTTGTGTAGACAAGAACCCTTTACCAAAATTGTAAACTTCACGATTCCCGGGGTTGGGCTTCTGACTTCTAGTTAGGGCCAAAATGGTCATACTGTGTTATTAATGTATATGATCTGTACTTGTGCAGAAACTGAGTAGAAACGCGCTACAAATTTAGAAAGATGATGAAAAAGCTATCTACTTAAATTAGATATTTCATGACCCCCAGGGGTAGGGGTACTGATTCCAGGGGAAGGGGTTCTGACTCCAGAGATAGGGGTACTGACTCCAGGGGGATTGGGAGAAGCCAAATAGTCCTTGCGTATATAATGCCCAAATGCATAAAGTAACCACCCTCCTGTCGAGTCAACAAATTTTAAATAATGATTTATTTAGATTTATGCATGAATGGAACATAAAGTTTGTCCGAGTCTTTTACGATGGTTATTGTGAAATATCTTGTTAAAATCTCAAATGTTTAAAAAGTCTAGGTTATGTATAAATATTACATTTCAAAATATTGAATCCAAGGGCAGTAACTATGGTTTTATCGATGTCATTTATCATGTACATTTTGCAACGGATTTTCTTTATTTTTCTTGGACATTCTGTAAATTTTTGTAAAGAAACAGTTTCGTGAAATTATGAATACTGTTATGTCATTATCACCAATTTTTGTGAAGTTTTGATAATGCTTTTTAAGGAAAGTTGTAATTTTCTGATATTGATGTGTTTCATGGGTGACGACCTGTGTATTTTGTTTGATAATTTAGTTATAACTCTAATAAATGGAAATAAGGGCACTTCGTATATTTTTATTAGATAAAAATGCGAGTATGGAGTCGCCATCGGAAATCTGCTGATGTTCAGTGAAAGAGGAATACACATGTAGATGAGAGGATAAAGCTCTCTACCAAAATTGGATATAATTCATTTAGGGGTTATGAAAAAGGGTTGATTTGAATGCGTCTTTACTTCAGTGGGAATTGTATGCATATTTAGAAAGACCATAAAGTTGTGCACAAATGACCCCCAGAATGAGGGTTAAAGTCTGTGTATGGGCTATGGTATTCGGTGACTGTTAAAGCCTGTGGGCCTCTTGTTTCTATTGAGCATTTGATACTATTAACCTTAAGTGTGGTATAATCCACAGTAGAGTGCAAATTTTTGCAATTAGTTCCCAAACATTTTGTAGCATGACTTGAGCTAAAAAGATTTGGGAAATCTTTGTCATGGAAAGTTCAATTGAAAGAGTAAAAAAGGGGAAAATTCTTTTGTTTGAATATTTCAGAATTATAATATAACAGTGACTGATATGAATCAACCTCTGCTGGTATCTAGACCGAAGAAGAAAGACATCAGAATGGGACGTACAGAGCCAATCTACCTCCTACCTGAGTTGTGTACGCTGACAGGTAAAGCAAGAGTAGTCATGTTGGAAATGCTGTACACTGCTTATGGGAACCACATTACAGTAGAGGACTGCTTTTGCAAAACTAAAGCTAAATCATCCCGCTCAAGAATTTTTTTTACTGGTATGGAGACGTCACCATTGCAAGTAAAGGGTTTCAAAACTTAGGCCTGTGATTGGCTGTCGTAGCCTTTGGGCAGGTTCTTTATCGTGCCACACCTGCTGTGACATGGGGCCTCAGGTTTATGAAGTCCTATCCAGAGGTCAGTTCCAGTTAGTCACCAGTTGACAAGCAAGGGGTACCAAGGACTTATTCCTGCCTTGATTTACAAGATGTGCAATTAAAATGTTTCTTTCACATATTCAACTTTCTCTGAAATGTTGAATCTAGAGTGGATATACTTTGTGTGCTTTTTTCTGAGATGTCTACATCTGAAGATGATGCTGAACAGTAGGTAGTGTTAATAAATATATGACTGTGACACGGGTTCAGATTTGTAGTCAGTCTTGATATTAGCTCACCTGAGCTAGAAGCTTGTGAGCTTTTCCGATCACCCGTTATTCTTCTGTAAACTTTTCACACGTTCGACTTCTCCATAGCCAATGGGCTAATTTCAACCAAGTTTGTCAGAAAGCATCTTTGTGTAAAGGGGATTCATGTTCAAATGAAAAAAGGCAACATCCTTTGCCAAGTGAGATAATGAAATAGCAAAAATGCACTGACAAAATCTTCAGAACCACTAGACCAATTTCAATCAATTTTATGCAAATCATCCTTGGATATTCAAGTTTGTTTACATGAAGGGCCATGCTCCTTTCCAAGGGGAGATAAACATAAAAATGGAAAAATACAGTGGGAGTCATTTAAAAATCTTATCGAGAACCACTCAGTCAGAAGAGTTCAAATATGCATGGAAGCTTCCTGATATAGTGTAGATTCAAGTTTGTTAAAATCAGGGTCAGTGTGTGTTTGAGTTTTAAGTTTCAATTGGTATTATTTTGCATGATGATTAATGAGTTTATTTTTTGTTGTAGGACTCACTGATAAGGCCAGGTCTGATTTTAATGTAATGAAGGATGTTGGTGCTCATACCAGAGTTGCCCCAGAAGGAAGGAACAAAACATTGCAGGGGTTTATAGATCAAATCAACAAGTAAGGATGATTTATTATAATTATTATTTTTGATTTATTTTTTTTTCTTTCCTTTTTATAGGTCACCTGAGTGAACTCGGATTTGCTCAAATGAAGGGCCTTGCTCCCTTTAAAGGGAAAATCATCACAAAAATGGAAAATGGGGTTGAGGCATTTACAAATCTTCTTAACCACTGGGCCAGATAAATTTAAACTTGTATGGCAGCTTCTTGGCATAGTGCAGAAGCCATGACTCCTGTACATGGGATGAGGGTCATAACAGGGAATCGCGTTTTCATAAAAGTAATTATGGGGGGGAAAATCTTTATAAATCGTCTTTTCTAGAATCACAGGGCCAGTTTCAATCAAACTTGTTACAAGTCATCCTTGGCTGAAGGGGATTCAAATGAAGGGCCATGCTCCCTTGAAAGGGAAGATAATAACAAAAATGCAAAATTGGGTGAGGTCATTAAAAATCTTAAGAACCACTGGGCCAGTAAAACTCAGATTTTCATAGAAGCTTCTTCGACAGTGACAGTGCAGATTCAAGTTTGTTAAAATCATGGCTGCCCCCCCCCCCCCCCCCCAGGAATGTTCAGCCATTAATGGTTTTGCTGATTGCTCACTGGAATGTCTAAGGAAAGGCAACTCTTGCCAGCACAATTTTTAATTGATTTTAGTTCTATTTTTCTTTTTTCTTTTTTTCTTTTTTTTTTTGAGTGATGCAGTAAAGGTGCTGAGGTTAATGCACGGTGATGTTTAGTGCTGCTGGAATAATGATTAAGAATAAATATCCTTTTGATAAACCTCATGGGAAGGACAAAAGGGAGTTTTTAGTTGTATATGTATGTATTTTTTGTTTTTTATACTGTGAATGTACAAGAAATTTTTTTGTAATTCCCACTTAAAATGGCAAGAAGCATTTGTACATATTGCAGAATTAAGTAAGTTCAGTACCCATAGATTATAGTACAATATATAAGGCTTACATGAGAAATGGTAGCTGCTGTTTTATAAAATGGTGTAAAGGCTATTCCTGTTAAGAAGAGCTATTCATGTTTATAGATCTGGGTTAATGTATAGTGTATGTAAAAGAAAAAATTCCATGCATTAATTTAGGAATGAAAAGGTGCAAGCAGAAATGGGAGGATGGGGACTGCGGTTTTCACAGACGCTGCTACGTTTGAATGCACGCATAGCTCCTAAAGAAAAAGTGTTGCAAAAAGGTGGTGCAGAGGTAAGTATTTTTATTTAACCTTAAGAAGAAAAAAAGAAGACATTACAGCACTAGATTGTTTAGCTTAGCATGACTAATGATGCATTTAAGATTCGTTGGGGGCCCAGCCGTATACGATTTTAACCCAAAGAAGCGGAGGATGTCTATTATTTGTCAAGGTCTTGGTATCACTAAGTAAAAAAAAGAAAAGAAAAAGAAAGATCGTCACAGCTTGATGATGGCTGATACAACCTTGAGTAAAGTTTTAACAACTCATAGTTTAAGCAGAGTTCTCAATAGATTTAGAAGTAACAGGTGAATTTGGATGAAGTAGGAGAAGGAGAAATGCTCGAGTGCCATCACTACGGGGCATGCTAACAATAGGCATGCTCCCCCTTGAAAATCTTGAAGATTAGAAGGCTACAGCAGGAATTTCCTTGTTCTGGGGCTTTTAAATTAGCATTAAAATCATTTGTAAAATGCAAGAAAAATGGATTAATTTTCATGCAAAGAAATAAAAGAGGAGAACTTGAGTAAAAGTTTCTAATCCTAGCAAGTTAATACCCTTCTCTTGCTAGATAGTATCCCCTCAAGATTAGTTACTTTACAAAGGTTATGATCAATAACTTCAAAATGCAGATAAAAATTCCATGAGAAGAATATTACTGCTTCAGAGTGAGACTACTTGTACTGCCTCACTAGTTAGCTAGTTTTTGTAGTAATATGATAGAACATTTCTCTTGATCACACAAGTTCAGCAACAGCGAGCGTGGTCAGCACCAGGATGGGTGACCGTTGCACATTATAGTAACAGTGTTAGTATTAACGCTCTGTTTTCAATAGTGAATCTAACAATTCAAAAGTTCAACGTAATATGTAGAGAGATTATTTTAAATCTGAACAAGGTTCAACTCCCAACGAAGGCTACCAAACTTTGTTTCTTCATGAAATAACTTATTATCTTCATGATGTGCATGCAACTTTCATTTTGCTTAATAGATTGGGATTACCAAAAACAAACCCAGAAATACTCTGCGAGGTAAAATTGGCTTGCTCAACAGCTGCAACCAAACCGTGACATCATTATTTCATTGAATGAATCGTGGTATAGCACCACCTTTTCCTGTCTTAACTAAAGAAAGTAGGCTGCGATTGTACTCAAAAGTAGAGACAGAGAAATCGTCGGGTGTTGGATCTTAATAATAATAATAATAATAATCATCATTTTATATAGCGCCCTATTCAATCAAAATAATCGCTCTAAAGCGCTGTACATCATAAATCATAAGACAGGTTACATAAATACTAATTTTTAAAAGACAGGTTACATAGTACTAGAAGTAAATGATTTTTTTTTTATTTTTTTATTTTTATTTTTTTTTGAAATTAAGTAAAAGTGAAAATGATTAAAATTGAGACATTTAATAATAAGCGAGTCTAAAAAGATATGTTTTTAATTGCGTTTTAAAACTGTTCAAAGTCTGCCACCGACGAAGGTTATCAGGCAATGCATTCCATAGTGTCGCAGCTGCCACGTCTAACCGCCTTTTCCCATATGTGGAAGTTCGACATCTAGGTGTCATCAGTGTCAGGGAATTTTCCGATGGGAACCCTACTTAAGAAAAATGCCTTGTATAAGCTTGTGATGGGCATTTTCTGTACCTATTTTGCTTAGCCTTTGTAATGATTAGCAGATGTTATTTAGTAGATTAATAACAGAGGTATAAAATGAATGGAAGAAAGTCTTGTGCTATTTGAAGTCCATTGATACTTTTAACCTAAAGGTTGTGTTTGAAATGTGGATTATACTTCCTCTTCCCCCCCCCCCCCCCCCCCCACAACCACCTTCTTGAGTGGACGTTGAACAATATTTAATCAATCAATCATATTCTTCCTTTTCTAGATGCTTTGATGTATGAATTCATTTGTTTCTGTGGAGGAGTCTTCTGCTTTAAGTCAGATGTTACTGGAGGTTAGGCAGTTGGCAGTCTGTAAGAAAGGATCGATTTTTCTCTGTTGTAGTTGAGTTACAGACAAGAGGATGCAGATTGGGGCCGAGACATGCGGGGAAAACAGCTGATCACGCCTGTTAACCTGGAGAATTGGGTGATTGTGTTCGTTAAGTGGAACAGCGTACAGGCTAATGATCTTGTTCAGAATCTCAGCAGGGTGGGGCCACCCATGGGAATGATTATCAGATCACCCATTGCGTAGGTTTTGCCTTAGATTCCAATCATATTGAGAAATAAATCAAAACACTCAACAATTTTAGATCACCTGAGCTTTTCAGATCACCTTTTGTCTGTTGTCAGCCTGTAAACTTTTTCATGCGCCTGCAGAAAATGCAGGCATATGTTATACTGCCTTTATCTGTCTGGTCCCTTAATTTTGTCTTCACAATTCCCCGTAACCCTTGGTGGAGGGGTGAGGGGGAATTTAATGAAGCTTGGTACAAAGAAAGATCAGAATATATTGATGTGCATATTACACGAACACTGTCCATTTTTTTATTATTATTATTTTTTTTTATTTTTTTTTTTTTATAGGAGTTAGTCCCTAGGACTTAAATTTTTTGGGTCCACAATGTGTATGGGCATGGGCATATTATATACAGGTTTTAGTGTTGCTATATTTTTAGCAATTGTTCCGAGTCTGTCAACTTGCGTTGACAGTTGAACATTTTTAACTTAACTACCATTCCAATTCTTCTCAATTTTGGTATGAAGCATCTCTGGGACAAGGAGGACATAAATTGTCTTTATCATTTGAAAGACTTCTTGAAGTTTGCTGATATGGTTTCAAAATTACATGCACATTTAGGAAAAGTAGGAAAGGATGTACAAAAATTGTGAATTTCACAACCCCAGGGTTTCCAAATTGGTCAAATCGTGTAAAGCCTTTTTCATCAATGTAGGCACTTATGGGAGCATTTTTAAGGCATCTGGCTTGCTCGAGAGCCTTCTAGCGGTCACGCTAAATTTTGCCACTACACCACCTTTCCGATCTCAGTGGGCGAAATCAAATAGTGCCTATTGGTATTGAATGTTTCTTACGATTCAAGACTTTGAAACTTTGAATATAATTGATATTTGAAAGGCACATTATCATTTTTATTGTTGTTGTTTATTGTATCTTTGTTCAATAGTTAAATAACGATTGTTTGGCAAGAAAAGTTCATTATTCGTGGATGGATTTACTACGAAACAGATTTCCCCAAGAAATTTGTGTTGCAGAACATTATTTAATGCTTACAAAATAAACTGCTCAAATTTGGTTTTCATTTGTATCTATAGTCTCTGTAGTTTCACCAAGAATCCTTATTTCAGATCAGTAGAAACAGATAGATACTAAATTGAATTGCACATTGTCACGGTTCGGTACGAGTTCCTATTCTGAAAAACACAAAGACTTTCCAATTTTGTTTTCGGTGATCCTGATTCTCAATTAAGCAAAACAATAGTAGCGTGTACATCTGTAACGAACATAACAGGTTATTTTTGCGAAGAAACCCAGACTAGGTAGCATTCATTGGGAATTGAGTCTTGTTCAGAATTCCAATAACCTTCAGGCCTTTGATTAAATTTTAAGAACACATCCTGTTTTATACTGTAATTTAGTTTAGGTATACAGAATAGGACGTGATTTGTAGATTTTATAGCCCTTGGGGCTAATGATGCTTTTAAACGAATATTCGGGTGAGCAATAAGGCCTCTTGTTTACGTCCCCTTTTCTATTGAACTCTCCTAAACTTGGTTCTTGGTTTTAGGAATAGAATGTCGTGAAACTTCCAGGGGCTTAAAACTAGGGCACCTTGTTGGTATACAATATGAAATACACCCGTGCTTAGTGCCAAAATTCATATGACGATCATTCACCTTCAATGACAGGGTCAGATTGGGATTTAATTGATGAATCTATAGGTTGGGTTATATGTGTACTGTGCTAATTGCCAAGTTTCCTAAGTGTGATTCTTTAATATGAACAATAACCTGCTCACAGGTGGAGAGCATGTGCCATTTAGTAAGGGAACCAGTGACAAATAACTAGTGCAAACTAGGGTGTGGCACTTTGAAGTGTCAAGAGTAAATTTTAAAGGATTATATTATGGGACTTAAAATTTTATTTTGAGAGAGAATAAGTAAATTTGTTCCTATAAGGAAAAAATATCATTATTAAGAAGTTGAAATTTGAGTTATCAAGAGTTGCCTTTAAATTTTTGAATACATTCTTTCATCTGGACTTATCTTGATGTGAAATTTATCTCGTTAGTTGTGAGCTGCCTGATGAAAGAAATGACAGCTTTCTGGGTGCCCTGAAGCAGCAGGTTACACGCGAAACGCAGCTAGCCTTGATCGTCCTTCCCAGGAATAGCAAAGATCGTTATGATGCCATCAAGAAATTCTGTTGTGTGGACCACCCAGGTGAGTTGTACTTGATAACTATGATTTTACTTTACCACACCTAAATGCAAACTCTCTCTGATACCCCTAGGACTGTTCTCAGCAAAACATAGTTGCATGTGAAGGCCGTTAATAATGGATGTGTACCATATGACTTTTTCTATAAAACTTGTACCTTCAGACAGGTTGGTGGTGTGTGTGTGTGTGTATGCATATATACCAGACCTGTTTATTGTTTTACTCCTACATTTTTGTGGTATTTTTTTATGGTAGAAATGCAGAAAATTCATTTTATGGTAATCAGTAGTAAAATTAGGGAGGGGGGTGGGGGCATTAAAAAAAAACCCATTTTGTAAGCAGTCCAATCTTAAAGATTAATTGGCCCTATCTAACTTAGCTAAGCACTTTGTTTAACCAAAGGAAAATAGTTGTTGTCAGTGAAAGCTGCAGTGGCGTTGGGAAATATGACTGCTACTGATGCATTCAGAGGAAACAACATAAAAACGTATTGAATCTGAAAGTGTCTAATAAATTAATGACAAACTTCATAAATGTTCCTAATCGTGTTGCACTTGACTGTCAGCATGTGATAACATATGCAGAGGTCAGGATGTCTGAATTGATAGTGAAACTGAATTCGTCTCTCACAAAGCATTCAAGCTGATGTTTCCAGGACTGGAAAATCGCAAAAGGTAAATCTAACTGACAAAGTGCTCAAAATACAGACACCTTGCTTCTAAAACACCTGACATCAGTGTGAAGGGTTAAACTATTCAGAAAAAAGCTGGGTCATGAGTCTTGTTATGTAAGGGGATACATGATGACCACAATCTATGGGCAGCCCACTTAAACGTGAAGGTCAGTAGGTCAGGATATTGATGGAACGAAGGTTTGACTGAATGTTGGTGTGTATGTGTATTTATTGTAAGATTTAGTGCAGTCAGATTTGATGCAGTACTTTGAAGTAATGATGATGTAGTGCTTGTCCTGTGTTTGATTAAGGGTGAATTGAGATCATTTTCTAATTTTTGTGCTTCCTTGTGAAATCGTCTATAATTTTTATTGGACTAAACTAAGTACATGAATAGTGTTTACTCCAGTAGAATAAACAGTTTCACGTAAAAGCTGAAAGTTTTTAAGATCCTTTATGAAATATATCTTAAAGCAATATAAGCTGCCAAAATTGCAATTTTTTATAGTGGCATTAAAAGAGGTTAAATGAACGTTGATATGATTGGAAAAAAAGAACTGCATCGATTTCCTCTCTTATGCATCGTTTACACACCTTTACGTGATGAAAAATATATTCCTCGACATTCCGTTTGACCCTAACAACGGCAGCTGATTAATCATCGGCGACAATCCCGAAGATAACAGATGTTGACACGAATGATTCTGATGTGGATCGGGTTGTATCCGGGTCATTAAAATATGGACGGCGAGGTGAGATAAAATTCTAGTTACCGTCATTATTTTGGCATTGTTAACGATGTTATATGTTTTCATATCTTTTTCGTCCCGAATTAGTCAAAGTCGGCTTTCTCCCTCACTTTGAACCTTTCGTGTCAGACATCTTTCGTGCTTACCGGAAACATTGTGCATGCGCATTTGATTTTGCCGAATGAGTTCAACTTTAGGTCATTGCATACGGAAATAATGTTGGAAAAATTAAGGTACAGGAAGACTTAATTTCAACTGTCGAACAATTTTTACATTTAATGCAAAAAATACAACATGTCAAAAGTTTAATCGATAAAATCGGGTATTAGAAGGTAGATGTTACAAAATTTTGATTAAATTTCAGGGACCCCAAAATAACAATTTTGACAGCTTATATTATAGCTTTAAATGTTGTGAAAAGTATTGCATGCAAATTATACTAATTGAAAATTGAATGTACATTAATTGTGATGTGTTTTGAATGCAGTGCCTAGTCAGTGTGTTCTCCAGAAAACGTTGTTAAAGAAACAGATGTTGATGTCGGTGGCCACGAAGATCGCTATTCAGCTGAACTGTAAACTGGGTGGCGAGGTCTGGTGTCTGGAAGTCCCAGTAAGTTAGAACAATGCACCACATACCAGTATTTGTATATAGTGCTTTCATCTCTGTACATTTGTGTTTATTTTAAACTTTTCACCATTTAGTGTGCTGTAGTGTCTGTGTATTGTAGTGCTGCTTACATAGGGATTGTCCAAGAGGTGCATTTATTTGATTGTAGCTTAATCCTTAAGTAATGGGTGTGCGAGATTTCTGATTGATACGTAATTGTACACTGTAGCTTAAGAACCTGATGGTGGTGGGTATCGATTCTTACCACGATTCTAGTAAGAAAGGCCATTCTGTGGGTGGAGTGATAACGTCTCTGAATCAAGCTTTAACCCGATACTATTCCCGATGTACGTTCCAGCACTCCATGCAAGAACTCATGGATGGCCTGAAAGTCTGTATGAAAGGTTTGCTAATCATTTATTTTGAAAATCAGTTTAGAAATAGGAATGCTACTATGGAATTCAAATTCATGAAGGTAAGTTTAAGATGGAAAAGAATTGAAAGGGGGGGGGGGGGTATTTGATCTGCATGGTAATTGCCCCCAAACTGTACTAACCATTCTATTGCATGTATCACTGGTATCTCCAACTGCATGTGATGTGTGTAATTGTGCTTGTCTTAATTGCTAATTCAGTGTAGATACACTGGGTTGATCTTGATGTGGTCATTATTTTGCAGGTGTTAATTTCTCTTTAGGCCAAATAAATTGTGTGCATTGCTGGTTCTCTGACCTACCTGGAAAAAATGTCCAACCTGAACACATTTTATAATTGCAGTGATTGACATATTGGAATTGTCTGCTGTTTTCACTAATTTGTCAAATGTTTGCATGTGCTCCAAGGTGATGGGAGCATGTGGCTTGTCATTGCCAAGTAAACCATATTGCAGGGTTCAACACTGACAATGGACTAGAGATCCGAGATGACCCAAAAAATCTAAAGATCCACCTGAAATTTGATAGGGTGGACTGTCCGTTTACCTGAGATTGCTAGTGCAATTAGCTAAATTTGATACCTCTCCTTAAAAAAATACAAATGCTATGGCCCTATTGTCTGTTTATCTCCCCTATATAAATCAGTTAGCAGCACTATCATCATAAAATGCCACGTTTTCCATTAATCCGAATTTCCTCCATTTTTCTCGTGATTAACATGTTAGTACGCTTGAGGGCTTATTCAATTAATGTGTCCACTTCCTAAATGAACTTGGGAAAGATTATGTAAATATATTTTTTTTGTGCATTTCATGTGAAATTAAATCTTTGAGGCTGTACACTGTATTTGGGGAGCCTACTCACCAGAAATGGAAATACTGCCTCGTGTAAAGGTGCATTAAATATTTCTTTTAGATAAAATCTTGTTTACTTTTGTTATTATCATTGACACAAATATCTATATATTAGTCATTTATAATTTACTATTCTTTTTTTCTTCTTTTTTTTGGTTTTCTTTTTCTTTTTTTTTTTTCCTACATATATGCAACTACCCTATTTTTTCTGCCTGGAGACAGCAAACAGGAATATAATTTTATTTGGCCATAAATGGAAGATTTTATGGTCTCAACTTTAGCACCAGTAATAGTATTAAAAAATAAAATCACAGAGAATCTTGTTAGACACGATGTGAATAAAATGAAGATGATGTTTTTTGTCTTCTGAACAATATTTTTATAAAGGATCACCTTAAGTTGAAAGGTAGTGGCCCTTCAGTGGACCATGCACTGAAACAAAGTTACAGGTAATCAGAGAACCAGTCAAACCCTGCCATATGGGAATTTTAAGAAATAGTCTCACATGTATATTGTCATATGGTAACAGAATTGTCATGTTTATATTTTGAATTCGAATAAAGGTTTTTAGTAAAATAAGATATGTTACCTACCTACCTGGAATTTAAATCTCCTGGTTATAGGAAATGCACATATTTTATTTGGCCAAATTTTACTTGCAGGAAATTGTGACATATATGTTGTAGATTTAGATCATAAGGGAGAAATTTAAAAACTTTCAATGTATGAATAGAGAGGTACATAAACAAAAGGAGGGGGGAGTTGGTGTTTGCAAATATTCATGTATTCCATAGAACAAATGGGAAAGGAGGGGTTGTTAGTATCTAGACATGGCATGAAAAGTTACGGAATATTTAGAATCATTAGGGCCCAACAATTTGGCATGGAAGATTGCCAAAAATTTTGTACATAATACTTCAATTCGAGAAAGACCTCTTGAGATTTTCAGATTTATTGACTTTATTGTTGTAGAATCTTGGAATTTTCAATATTAACAAGATGATAGCTATTCTTATGGCACAGGATAACTTGTGATTGCATAAAAAAGTTTTTTACTAATTAGTGGATATTGTATCTGGACTGTTCATGTGTATGTAAAACTTGTAGACGCTCGACAGGCCACATTTAGGGCAAGGTCACTTTCAGACAAAATCGAAAAAATTTCCAGTGACTAATTGCATAAAATAAATGCCCTATTTGGAGATCTATGCTTTGCACAGAATACTCCGATTAGGCAGAGGAAAACCCCTTTTGATTTTCAGATTTCCATCCATCTGCACTTCCTTGTGATGATAGCCGAGTTTTTTGGGGAGAATTTTTTCATTGGTCCATCCATCTTTTTGCGTTTTTCAAGGGTCTGTATGGGGCTGACATAAGGCCCCATTCCTAATGCTAAAATCAAAATACTTCTCCCAATTTTTTAAAACTTCCCAAACAATGAAAACAAATAAAAGCAAGGTGTGTTAATGTTCATGTTCATAAATCTTCAATCCACAATTAGTTTTTACATCTAAATTTTTAAGCAAACTATTATTGGCCTCTGCTTATTTAAATAAGGTAGGCTTTGACCAAATGGAAAGTCAGGAGTTGAATTATACCTTAATACACTGGCTTGGCATTTTTTTCTTATTTTTTTTTTTCTTGCTTCTTGTGAAATGGATTTTCCTATTTCAAGCAATTGCTATTTTTTCCCAGTTAGAAAAAACCAAGCTCTTGATATCAAGACCTAAAAAGAAACATATATATGGTATAGACTGAGAGTGACATGGGATCATCAGAAATATTATGATGATGATGAGACCTACAAACTAGTATTGAGGTGAAGAAACTACAGTGACCTCTACAAACAAGTAGGAAGGTCAGGTGACTGCAGTGACCTTCACCTCTTTAAACATAATAACACTATAACTTTACAACCAGGATTGATACAGACGTGAAATCTTCAGAATAACAGGATACAAACTAGTATTAAGATCCTCGTACTTCTGTGACTTTTGACAATAAAAGCTCTCATTAGGAATGGGACCATTAGCGGAATAGAATTTTAAGAAGTAATGAAAAGGTGTGGCCTAGGTTGGAGTGACTCCAGTGACCTTGAACTCTTAACCTTGGAACAATGACCAGCAGGCTCTGCAGACATTTAAGGCCTCTTGCTGTTTATTTTTAATGTCAAGGAAGACAAATTTGTTTATTGTTGTCCAGAAAGACGGTGTTTTGTTTACTAACCACACCTCTCCTTTGTTCCAGTTGAAAAATATCATGGTGGTAGGTATTGACACCTACCATGATTCAGCCAAGAAAGGACGCTCAGTGGGAGGAGTTGTCTGCTCTTTGAACAAAAATCTCACACAGTATTACTCGCGTACAACATTTCAACACACAGGGGAGGAGCTAGTGAATGGATTAGTCACGTCGATGAGAGGTCAGTAACAACTCCGGCAGTCTCAGTGACATGGAGTCTTTTAAAAATAAATACTGCCTGTTTTGATATTGAAGTAATTACAAGTTTAGACTAAATTTCTGCAATTAGACACAGGTGTATAAATAGGTAAGGTTTATTTGAACATTGTACATCAACATGAAGTTTAATAACGGTAATCTAAGTGTAATGTAGGCTGTCTCTAACTTTGTTTGATATGAATGAGTAGACTAGAAATGCATATTGTAGGGGCTTTGGAGAAGTATCATGAGGTCAACGGTGTACTGCCAGAAAGAATTGTTGTCTTCCGTGACGGTGTGGGTGATGGTCAACTGAGGGCCGTGTTTGAACATGAATTGCACCAGTTGCTTGACTGCTTCAAGAGAAATGGAGGACAGGACTACAAGTAAGGACAGTTTCAAAAATATGCATGTGTGCAGAGTTTTGTGTGGGGATATACAGGAGTCGGGATTTATTATACACCTGTCTAAGATGGGGCATGTTATGGGGTGGTGGTGGTGTCCCAATGTCTAGTCTGTCAGCTTCATGTTCGGTTCATGAGGCCTAGAATCGTCAAACTCCAGCAGTAGAAGGTGTGTCATGCATATTATGTCTTAGTGAACGTTGATGAAGATGGTGCAGTTCTCTAGTTCATAACTGCATAATCATTTGGCCTAGAGTCAGTTAATGTATATTGTTGAAGGGGTTGACACTCTTAAGTTGTTGTGATGAATTGTAAGATGACGGGACCATATATGTCATGATCCTTTTTGGGCTGATGAAGGTATGAGTCGTAGCATCAGCAAACTGGCCCAATATCACAGAAGATATGGCACGATAAAGAGCTTCTCTGTTCTCAAAGACTATAGGCACAGAGCATAGGCCTAGATTTTGTTGCCTTTCTCTGGCAATGGTGATGTCTCCATACAAGTGAAAAACTCATTAGATATTTACAACCAACCTTTCTGTTTGGTTCAAAAGATTTTAACATTAACTAGTTGCATTTGACCGAGGTTTTACATACTTCCTTATTGATTGCAGGCACGTAGAATTGACAGGTGGTTTGCATCTCTTAATGTAACAGTCAAGCATGCACACACACACACACATATATATATATATATTAACCGACACCACCACCACCATCCCCCCCCCCCCCCCCCCACCCACACACACACACACACACCTATTTTGATAATAGCTGTGATTGAGTGAGAGAAGAATGTACATGTACTATGGTTACAAGCTTGAAAGTTACGAATTCAATCCATGTAGCTATCTACCAACTTTACGATTTAAGAAATTGAAGTCCGGAGAGGGATTAAGACAATTTTTGTTGAACACCCCCACATACACACAAACTATTTTGGGCCTTCTGTGTATCGCGAAGAAAATAACAGATTGCAAGAAGAAACGCAGGCTGGGTAGCGTTCATTGGGAGTTGAATCTTGTTCAGATTTCCCATAACTTCTACATATTACATTGAACTTTTGAATTGTTAGACATTATTGAAAACCGAGTCAATACCATATCATGCATGAATATAAGATACAACTATTATAATAATGTTTTGTTTTGGGGTTTTTTTTTTTATCTTTTTGCAGCAATTATAATGGCACTGAACAATATATACATGGTTTTGAAAATTTTCAATTTAAACCCCTTGCTGTTTTTCATAAATAATTTAACTTAAAATAACTGTCTGATAATAATAATATTCGACGTTGGATTAAACATTAAAATAACAATGACTATATCAGTAGCTTTGCTGGAATCTTTGTAGCCCCCGAGTTGCAGTGGTTGTAGTCAAGAAGAGGATCAACACCAGGTTCTTTGCAAGGTCAGGTCCATCTCTAACCAACCCACCACCAGGCACAGTTATAGATGATGTGGTGACAAAGCCTATCTGGTGAGTTGCACTGCAGTGATTGTGAGGCTATGTCTTTAAAATATCTTATGAACTTTTGCTATTGACAACTTTATTTTTTGACAGACTATTTATGTTCAGATGCATGCATTAGACGTATTCCACCAAAATAGCTTAAAATGTCTGTCAATTTTT
This sequence comes from Ostrea denselamellosa, assembly GCA_024699665.1. Classification (NCBI taxonomy): domain Eukaryota; kingdom Metazoa; phylum Mollusca; class Bivalvia; order Ostreida; family Ostreidae; genus Ostrea; species Ostrea denselamellosa. The sequence goes on from JAMZEH010000077.1 coordinate 411,909, forward strand.
TTCTCCCATTTTTGAAATGTAAAATTGTTGAAAAACTACGGTGTTTTTAATTACAAATTTGAAAGTGTTTTAGTCAATTAGAAATATAAAAAAAATAATAATAATAAAATGAAATGAAAAATTTGTAAAGAAAAAAAAAGAAAAAAAATTATTTTTGGTATGTGAATGTTCAAAATGTTTGACAGAATAAATTCCTATGAAAAGTGGTCACCTGTGTCTGACAATGTATTGTTAACTTGTTTCTTTACTTCTTTACAGAGGGGAAGGTGGGGGGTGGAATGTAACATAAGATGTACTTTTGCTTCATTTTGATAACACTAACTATATAAATAAATTTTACGGGAAGAAATTCAAATGTAATAGTTTTTGTACCTTTTGTTCTGTCAAACATACGTAAGCGATGGTATATAGAGATATACTGCAAAGCGATTTGCGCTGATTATTTTTCTGGATTGAAGTCCTAGTGAATCCCTACACATGTCATAGTCTAATTGTGGAGAAGATGTTACCTTTTTTATATTATTGTCTTAAATGGGACATGTTAAAGTATGGAGGTTCTGTCCGTCCGTTATGCTTCGTGTCCAGCTTATAACTACTTAAATATCTGGTACGAGACCTAGAATCATCAAGCTTTGTCAGGTGATCCATCTTGGACAGGGGGTTGGTTGCACTTTAAATTTAGGTAATAGTGACTGTTGATTAAGATGTGGCAAAATACAGTCCGACTTGTAACTGGACAATATAGGCAGTTAATGCATCTTGTGAAGGTGTGTTGTGCCCTAAATTAGATCACTGTGTGATCATTAATTAAGATATGGCATAACCTTTTTTGGGCTCAAGTAGATCCAAGTCAAACTTTGCCAATTCTGTATAGAAATGTAAATTGTAGCTTGAAGTTTGGTCATTAAAACTTTTAAAATGGTAAGTATTTAATAAAAATAATGTTTTAAGGGAGATAATCCCTACGTAGTGGATCCTGGGAGTAGGGTGGGGTCACAATAGGGGATGTAAGTTTTAAATGTGAATATGTTTTATAAATATATATAGATACACACACACACACACACACCAGAGATCCATTGGCCACATCACTCATTTGAGTTACCTTGGCTCTATATTTGAAGATTTTCCACATAGATAGATGAGATATATATATATATATATATATCTCACAGGTTGTTAAACTTTTATAACTTTGACGCTGAAGCAATATGGATATTTAGAAGGAGCAGAAAATGTAACGGGTTCATTATTTTGATTAAAAGTATTCTACTTTAAATTGGAAGTCAATGCCCCTTAGTCAAGGTCCTGCTCTAGGGCCGAGTGAACAGAAATGCCCCTTAGTCAAGGTCCTGCTCTAGGGCCGAGTGAACAGAAATGAACAATGGTGTGTAATCAAATTAACGGAGTCTCAGGAAATCATTTCTCTCTTTATTCCTATATAAATGGTGAAAAAATTGCATCTGTTATCAGGATAATTATAGATTTCATAATGTATGAGGCTAGTGACCATTCAGTTCTTTAAATGTTCCCCTGCCAGGAGTTGATGTGTAGCATACATGGGGAAAAGACATCAGATGTTGTGAATTTTGAGGTCTCTCATTCCCTTGGTGTTAAGCAACAGAGCGAACCTCACAAACGATGCAAAAATATGTATCCTTTACTTTGGAACATCTGGGAAACAAATTTTGTGTATAGTCATGACGAGGAAAGATTCTCGTCGAAAATTTCAAAAATTTACTTGTATTGTTATTGAATTAGACTTCCTTTTGCTGGAATTGGAATATATATTGAATTCATTACATTTTTTGTCATTTTAACATGAAGCAGTTAGTGGTAAGGATAAAGAAATCTGTGTTGTAGGTACGACTTTTTCTTGGTGTCGCAGTCAGTCAGACAGGGTACAGTAACTCCAACCCACTACAATGTGATCTGGGATACAACTGGACTGAAACCTGACCACATGCAGAGATTGGCCTACAAAATGACTCATCTGTACTACAACTGGCCAGTAAGTGCTAATTACCAGTCAAGTCAATTATAATGAAAATATGGTGGATAGGCTATAATATTGTATCCATGTCATCAATTGATAAACTTTCAAACAAGAGGGGGTAAAACTGATAAGAGATTGTCAGGTTTTAAAATACATTGTACATATTTGTGAAAAATGTGTCTAGTTGGGAAAATTTTCCGAAGTCTTGTCATTGTTTATTTCTTTACAGGGAACAATTCGCGTACCAGCACCCTGTCAGTATGCCCATAAGCTAGCTTTCCTGGTAGGGCAATCTATTCACAAGGATCCCCACATGTCACTATCTAACCGCCTGTACTTCCTGTAAGCCCTGCCATAGAGGGATGTGTAATGAAAGCTGAGAAGGATGTGTTCCTGTATTAGCTTTTGGAACGGTTCTGTGTTGCATGTATTGGAGAATTCCACATCAATCAAAGTAGTAGTGGAAAGCAGGAATGAGAAAATCGAACGTCTCGAGAGGGGCAACGAAAGATAGCAGGAATCATACTGCTGATCAGTTACCACATGTGTTCACATTTTTACTCCCTAGAAATGGGTTTTAGATACCTGTAGTAGATTTGTTAGTATCTTGTTTTAGATTGAGACTGAATCTTGTTATGGAGCTTATTTTTATAATGTTGATGGTGCTGAAAGAATGCCATGCTGGCTACACTATAAAATGTGTGTAGAGAGATGAGGCATTTCTTCTGGTTGTAGAGATATTTTGTCTTGTTTCAAAATATTCATGACGTGAAAGATTTTGTTTTGCAAGGGGGAGATAATGTTGGAAAGCAACCAAAACAAAACGAAAAAAAAAAAAAAAGAACAAAACAAATTGGTTGTAAACAAGGGGAATAACTAGTTAATTTTTGAAGCGTGTTCATGCATAATACATGTACATTTCATAATCAGATATGCAATGTATTAAAAAAAAAAAACATTTTATGATTTTTCGTTAATAAAATTTTATTGACTGAACTTTTTTTAGTCTCTGCATAGTGAGCTACTCTTTGGCATCACGCCCGTCTTGTGGATTATCCACTTCACTCCACCCTCATCAACACATGACTATAGTTTGACTAGCAGTGTATGGTCATTGAAATCGGTGTTGTGCACATCAAATTTTTAATATTGTCATTGGAACACGCACATTCTGGAAAGAACATGGGCATATTTTGGATTCAGGCACTGGTAACGGGTATGAGGTTATACTGGTGTCGGGGTGTCCGTCCGTAGACGCTATGTGGAGGGGAGGCTCTAAAGTGTTGCCCTTTTCACCTTTAGTTAACATAGCGTGCATGCAGACTCCCCATGGACCAAAGATGATCCCTGTTGACAAGTGTGCTGGACAATAAAATATCGGAATGGCGTCCGTGCTCTCGTTGTACTTTTCACTTTGGAGACATTGTATCGCACGTAAGGGACGAAGATGATCCAAATTGATTTTGGGGGTCCAAAGTTCGAATGTAGTGGACATTAAAATGGCAAAATCTTTTCACCTGGAGTCGCAATGTCACGCCGTTGTCTTACGTTTGGCTCCTTTCTGGTTCCGGATAGGGTCTCTGGAAATCCTGGCCAAAGACAATGAAATTCAAGTTTAAAATTAAAATAGACGAGATGGTAAGACCGCAGACGCTCACAATCAACATTTTTAGTGTCCAGGTTCGAATTCAGTTTTAAAATATTCGGTTGTATAAACACCCACCCCACCCTTTTTTTGTTTTTTTTTTTGTACAGACTTCAATTTTCTCCCTTGCATGTATGTTTGCTCTTGATACAAGACATCTAGAAGAATGCAAACATAAATTCTCTGTAAAGAAAAGCAATAACAGAAGCTATACCTTGTAAGCACATGGTTCGAGGACAAGAACCTTCACTCCGTTACTCGATGCAAGTGTCGCGAAAAAATCTAAACATCCAAGATGCCACTAATATTATTGAATGAATCTCGTCGAATATAGTATTCAATTGCGGCAAGACCCCAAACTTTTTATACACGAAATAAAAAACAGAACAGGGGGTGCTGAATATATTAAAGTTGCATTTAAAATTTGTATACTCTGAAGACCATATTCTATACCCTAATCGGGTTTTTAAGTTGAAGGGTTACATTTCAGTAACGACAGTCAGTTTCTTGAATTTCATTTTCGTAATTTGTATATTTTGCACCAATGACTTTAAAAAAAAAAAATTTCCAAAGAAGTGTTTAATAAAGAAATGATTGATAACAAAATGATGAAGATATAAACAAAAAAAAGATTTTTATTTTTTTTAAAATCCTGAACCCCCCTTGAACTATCACCCCCACCCCCTCCGTGACATTGCTTCATACGGGCCTGATTTACATAGAAGTGTTTCTTTCACAATGTTTGCATCATATATAGATACGTTAAAGCGATTTTAAAATCGTCCAATCAGAATTTAGCACGTACTGGCCAGTAAATTTCTCAGGAGTACCAAGAAGCACCCATAAACCTCGGAAGAATGTGATGAAAACCAAAAGTGTTATCCTTCAAAAATTAAGCCTTGAAAAGGCATTGCATGGGCGTGCGTGTTGGCTTTTTTAGCATTTCATCAAAATATCTTGGGAATGTCACCTCGTTCGTGTTTGTCATTAGAGTGGTGCAGAAGTTTTAGTATTAACCAATCAAAGTGAAGCGCACGTGCAGATGGCAGTTTGGATCATGCAGGTTACGTTAAACTCTAAATGAACAACCAAAATGTTGAAACCTGAAACGAAGCTAGTGTACCGAAAATGCAATGCACAAAATGACTATCGTTCCACACGTCTGCAAATGATTCACTATCATCCTAAAAGTTTCATGTCGAAACCTTGAAAAATGCAATGAACAAAATGGCTATCGTTCTACACGTCTGCAAATGATTCACTATCATCCTAAAAGTTTCATGTCGAAACCTTGAAAAATGCAATGCACAAAATGACTATCGTTCTGCACATCTACAAATAATTTACTATCCTAAAAGTTTCATGTCCAAACCTTGTGTAGTTTCTGAGAAGAATAATAAGAAACGAGTAAAAAACAACCATGTATTCGTGAAAGTGCGTTGGAGAAACGCGAGCTAACGAGATGTTCATTTATTTTTAGTTGCCTATGGTGCATAAATATTAGGACAAGCAACGTAGAATTTAAGATGAATTTCCACCGGTTTGCAAAAACCGAAGGGAACAACGGAATTCGTCTCTGCCCAATTGGTTTTCCATACTTTTTACCGTTATGCTAGCGAGGATTCATTTGAAACTTGCAGTGTATTTTCAGAGTGGCAAACTACAGATAAGTTTGAATTTCATAATGTTTGGCGGACAGGTGTTAAAAATTTTTTTATGTCCCCCGAGATAGGGGGGATATATTGTTCTTGTCCTGTCTGCATCCTCGCAAGCCACAGCTGAAATGTCCGCTTCTCTCTCCATTCACCCGTGGCTCTGCGTGGAGATTTTCTCGTTTCTCATAAATATGTACGGTGCAATTCGGCCAATCGCTGAGCTTCATAGCACAGGTTAGTCGAAGATTTAACTGTTTGTAGAATGAGAGCAAAATACTCTTGACCAATCAGTACACTTGTTTTGCTACTTCAGTAAACGAACCTAAAACAGAACCTGTGAATACACATAGAACTAATGAACAATGAGACATGTTGGGTCAACGATAGTTTCATTGCATAAAACAAAGTTTTCATGTTCGCAGTCATTGAGTTGAACGCGGCTACGCGAAACCAGATCTTCAGTTTTAAGCAAAGCGTGAATTCTATTGGTCAATGAATAGTGATCAACATTCTCGACAAGTATATATATATATATATATATATATATATATATATATATATATATGAGAAATGAGAATATTTCTACGCAGGGAGCCACGGGTGAAAAGGGAGAGAGCGTGAACTACTTGGAACATTCTGTGTCTCTGTTTTTAAAATCGCCAAAGAATAACGGCGTAAATTTTTAAAGTTAATCTCGAGGATTTTAAATTCGTAAGTCCTTAAAGCTGACATGAAGTAATGAATATAATAAAATTATCGATGGCCACCATATTTCTCTTCTTGTCAGCCATATTAAACGAATATTCTATTGTTGTACGCTTCGGAATTTGTCTGGTATATAAGGCGACAAGGTTGGCTACGTTTCACTTCACATCAGTGCTTCCGATTTATCTGTGCGGACAGCTAAGGCAGGTAACACGCCCATCTACAGTCATGTTCAGAGTATCCAAAACGAATGAAATCAAGTTATAGAACACAATGCATTAATAAAATATTGCAACAAAAATATCGTACACCAGTAAAGCATTATAACATTTTGGATAAATATATTTAGAATAACGTCCTTTATTTTACCAGGATAGTTGCACAATTAGTTTATAAACTAGTTTAAATTGTGGTCCTGAAAACATGTATATATATAGTAATATTTACAGAAACAATATAAATACATGTATGTTTGTGAGGCTTTGTTAAATACATACGCTATCTACATTAATAAAACAAAGAATAAAACAAACTGTTTTTATTTTACAGGGTAAAGAAAGAAATCTGAGAAAGTAAATGGACACATTTATGAATTATGTTCTAATACTTAAATTTCCAGGATGAAAAACATCTCTAAGATAAGCTGTTTTAAAGGTTTTCACAAGTGGGTAGCATTTTAAAAATACCTGGAATATTATTCCATAACTGTGATCCGTAGACTGTAAAAGATCGTTTAAAATATTGTGTTGTTGTCCTCTGGATATATAATGAATTACTCTGACTTAATCTTGTACATCTACTGCTTACTTCGTGAACGTATTTGAAAATAAATTAAATAATCGGGAGTTAAACCATGTGAAACTTTGAAAACAAGAATGACAGTTCTATATACAAAATATTCGGATCGAGGCATCCATCTAAGTTGCTGCATCATTTCTGTTGTAGGAGTATAAATTTTTTTATTTAAAATCACTCTAGCAGCTCGATTTTGAAGTTTGTATAATTTAACAGAAACCGTCCTTGTTTTTCATATTGCTTCAAACAATACAACAGTAGTTAAAATGAGGGAAAACAATTACATTGAAAATAAAAAGCTTTTCTTTACATGTATGCATGTTACGTATAGTTGCAGTAAAGATGTCAAAATTATCTTTAACTCGGAGAGATATTTTATAAATTATCTGTTGATGGAATGAAATAAACAACGGGCACAAAATTTATACCATATTCATATTTCACACCCACTTTAAGCAAAATACAAATGTGTATATAATGTTATAGCTGGTGCACACGACAATCACATGTATGCTCGCCAAGAAAACGCATCGAATACGGACGACTATTTACCCGAGTCTACTCGTAATATCCGTAAAGTGCCGCAGATGTTCGTGTACACTGTCGGAAAATACCCTTAGTAGAAGTAAAATTCGTTTTATTATCATAATCCATTAAAAAAAAAAAAAAAAAAAGAAAACAAACCAAAAACTAACCCTCCATTTCTATTCTTACAGTAAATATTGTCACTTTTTTTATACAGACTGCGACAATTTTGGCTGATCGGCTGTTAGGATGTTTACTCTTCATTATGCATGAATCCTAATGGTATAGGATTTACTGGTCCACATTTTGCAGATTTGTAAAATCGGGAAGTAATTTAGGTAGATAAATTCCACATGCATAGATGATTTGCATAGACTGTGGGAATGATATGAGAGAGATCTCATTGGCTGATGTTTTGTTATTAACAGAGGATTTTTGTTTTGTCTTTTATATAGGGGCGAGAGGTTCCCTCAAAACACATACGGGGTAGATTATGGTACATAATTCAAAACAATCGTCATCCAGAATAAATAATCTGCATCTACGATTATATAATTCAAACTTCCTATCCAAAAATACACCATGCCCATAACGCACGAAGTACTTGACTGAACATTTATAAAAGTTGGCACTGCGACTAGAAAAAATATGATCGACGAAATATTCATATTCAATGTTTCTGAATTCCTCACGCAACGTTACAGATCTGAATTCCTCGCGCAACGTTACAGATGTACCAATTTACATAAAAAGAAAATATTTCTTGGTAAATAAATGTAAAATTCACGATCGCTGTCACTTCATAAGAAGGGCACGTAGCAACGCCAAATGATCGTGAATTACTATATTTTGGGGCACACACAAAATGGAATGACGAAAAATAAATACTGATAGATTAGACATCTGGAGATTTCATAACCATAAATTTCATGGTAACTACATTTTGCGTTTATCTCGACGCAATTTGTGATAATCGATCTCGTATATTAAAACAAAAATATCGTTAATTCCATAACTAGTTATTGCTCTCATTAATTGATAGTACAGATTTCTTTGATTCATTTACACAATAATTAAAAATTAATGATATCAGAAATGAATATCTTCCATTACTCGAGTTTATGCTTTGACGCTCATTTTGACATTTGGACATTATTACATTCTGTGTTTAATTCGACGCAAATTGTGCTACTGCAAAATGTAATCATTGAGTGTATCAATTTTTGCGTCGTTATCAGGCACGTAGAATCAGGGGGGAGGGGCAGCACCCCCCCCCCCCCTATTTTTAACAGTAACAGGAGTACTTAAGCTTGAAAGATATAATAGTGAAAGAATTCCTCTTCCCAGGAATTAAAAACTTGAAAGCAATCATAGTAGAGGACTCTAACCACCCCAACGAATTAAGATTCTGAACAGTGGGTCAAACGCCTTGCATTGTTTCACCACCCCCCCACCCCCCCCACACACACACACACTTTATATATATATATATATATATATATATATATATATATATATATATATATATAATATATATATTCATGGCAAGAAATTTTGGAATTTGAAAAAGCGACGAACGAGGTTACTTGACTGGTTATTATATTATGGTGGTGTGTAACTGCACCCTTTAACAACTTTTCTCTTCATTTACCCAGAAGTGGTAAACCACAAAACGAAACGCATCACGACCAAATATTGTTTTTAAGACTTCATTCATGAATATATAAATATTCAGAAAAATCGCATGCGTGCATTGCAAAATTCATTGATGGACTGATGTTATTTTAGGTATGTTAAGCCTGAAGTATAACCGACTATTTATGATAGTTTTGGAAAATTTGATTATTGTTATAAGAATACAGTTCTGTAAAATGTCAGTTTGATTATTTTGTTAAAATTTTCAAATATTAACTTTCTAACTTTATTCGTAGATAAAATTATTTAGCAAATTTTATTTTTTATAAATAATTTTCAGTTGTCACCACTTCTGTGTAAATGAAGAGAAAAGTTGTTAAAGGGTGCAGTTACACACCACCATAATATAATAACCAGTCAAGTAACCTCGTTCGTCGCTTTTTCAAATTCCAAAATTTCTTGCCACCGTTGAAGTTTCCCTTTTCATCCAATCCACATTCAATGGAATCTGTGATACTGTATAAAACAATATATAACAATTGTACTATTGCGACAGAGGCATAATGAAAATGATGTAACATACAATGGGGAAGTGTGTGATGTATTTTGCTGATAGACTATTACAAATGTTTTTTTTTTAAAAATAACATTTTAATGTCCATAAATTTGACATATTAAATTATCAAATAAAATATGTATATAAATTATTTCTGTACTGCCTGGCCTACGAAATAATTTATGATACACGAGATAGTAACGCAATGTCCAGCCACACACACACACACACACACACATATATATATATATATATATATTAAAGTATATCAAATATGAAATCATTCTACTATACACATCAGTAAAAATAGTTGTAAAACTTTTTACGTGCAAATTATGTTTCAAAAACAATCGGTAAATACATGTCTGTTCTATGATAGTTCAGTCCCCCCTATCCTTTCTTACTGCCCTTCATGCCGGCGGTAGTTCAGTTACCTTATACGACTATGCATATAATACTTCTGGTAACTTTCATTACAGATTTATCGAAATGGCCAAGATGGAATTCAGTTGTTAAACAAATGCATGTATAGTTTTTGTTATCAAATTGCAATTACATTACTATACATGGTTTTCTGTGCTTTATCACTGGTGCCCCCCCCCCCCCCCCCCCCCCCAAATAGTCGAAGCATAGTCTGAATAAAATGTTATACGCAGATATTCAAATTAATTTTCATTTTCAATATCCCCACTGGGCGCTGAGGCCTTTTAGAAAATACTAAAATCTTTATACTGTCAACTTAATCATTAAGTTTATTTAAAGCACAAATGAAAATACGCACAAGGCGTTTTGTAAATCATCGCCAGTTTCATCACAATAACAAGCACTTGCCAGTCAGAGTTGCTTAGAACGCATAGAATAGATAATATTTTTATATAGTAGCGTAATTAAAAAAAAAGAAGACTAAAACTGTTTTGTGTTTTCGCTTTCAAGAAAGTATTTTTCTTATTTAGTCATGTTTCAAATGCTAATTTCGATGTCAAAATTTTAAAATATCATCATTCTCATTAACATTTGTCTTGAATACCTACAAAAATGTTTCTGTTATTTTTCTTATATAAACTGACTAGCTAGATAAGAAATTATGTTATTAACTTTTAAAACTAAGATCCGATCACAGAGCGTTCAGAATTGGGTATGTATATTTCCGATTGTATATATTGTTTTGACAAAATAACATTATCACCTGCTTTTTGGTGTACAGAGATCGACATTAACGGTTGTCTGATTGCCCAAGATCAGTGAAAACCCAGTTCAGACAAGTAAAACTCAATGCACAGAGCTGTGCTACTAAAAATAGAACACCCAAGTTTTGACCAAAAATGACTCATAAAGATGCTATATATTCTTAAAGATATTTTCAAATGACAAGATCACAAAATTTCAAAATGCTTATATAAAATGAAGAAGAAAGTTACTATCTACCCATTTCTGTCGTCATAATGAGTGTTTATGATATGCTACAATGGTAACCGATGCTGTAGTTAACCAACAGATTTTTTTAATAGAAAAACATTCCAACTTCCAGACCCCTTTTTTTTTTCGAAACAACAAACACTTTCAAAAAATTGTTTCATAATTAAATAAATAAAGGACATGCTGTTGAATGATTTTCATTAAATTGCCTTTTGAAAGTTTTGATTGTGCTCAGAAAAATTTCAGTGAAAATCGTCAAAAATGGCGGGAAAATAATACATTTTCATGTTTTAAAGTTTTCTTTTATTTGCAAACTATTCGAAAAACACAGTTTTCTGTCATTTTGTAGTAATTATAATATTTATTAATATCTAACATTATCTTGTTTATGTGTTTACAACCCGTATACATTTATGTTAATAGAACAGAAATGAAGGTCGGGATCGAAGTCCGATTATTATTAACCTGTTTAATGCAGATTTCCTCAGGTGTCAACAAAAACAACCTTTAACAAGTATTAGGGCCTATGTTTTACTCTTAGTGGCGAGTTTGAATTACAAGTATTTTTGGCTAGGTAGTTTGAAGTGGGTGGGTAATTAATACATTAAAGGGAAAATGCTTTGTGGAATATTTTTACATTTTCATACTCACGGTGAACACAACGTACGTTGCAGCGATGAAGGTTCCTCAAGTGACAAGAGATTGACTTTACAGTCCCGAGTATAAAGAAAATGAATGTCCGTGCACCTTTTAAGCGTATTTATTCAGGAATACAAAATTGTGAATGTGTTCAAAGAAATTTATATGATTAAAAAAGGGATAATGTATTTATACATGTATATATAGTACATAACTATAATTAATGTAATTTATAGTGTGTTAGCCACATTGATTAATTGATAGCGTAGTTCCATAGTCAACGTTAACTTAATTTTTGTGCTTTATTCTATATATATTATTGAAAGAGGTCTTGTTTAAAAAATCATTTTGAACTCCTTTTTTGCTTCGATATGAAATCTAAATCATTTATTACAAAACATCAGGACATTTATGATTTTTAAAAATTTGGCCAACAATTTCAGAAATGTGATGACTCAAACTTCAATATCAACTTATACCACTTGATTTTCATATATTATCCTTTGTTAGAGTGGAACAAAAATCTTGAGTGTGATGTTTTTACAGTTGTGTATGTATGGCTGTTAAGAAAAAAAAAATAAGACATTGAATACAGAATCTACAGGTATTTGTGTTGTTAATGGTGTAAGTTACAATAAAATGACCCTAGGTAATTTTATGATAATACTGTAGAGAAGGATTGTTTTCAATGAATTATGGTATTAAAAAATAGAAATCAACTCATTTATGGCACAATGTTGTTGTCCTATTACAAGTTGCATTCAGATTTAACAAAAATATAATTATGTTTTATATAATCATGTAAATACTAGTTTATGTCATGTTAATTGAAAATGAATCCTTAATTATCCCATCACTACATTCCATAATCTGCAAGATTGTTTTTAACAGTTGAAACTTGTAAGTTTAGATCCTCTATAAACTATATATGTACACAGAAACAGGGATATAACTTGAAAACAAACTTGAAATTATATTTTTAAAAGACACCAAACAAGGCATAAAGGAACAAATGGTCAAATACACTTGTAACAAACATATTTATGAAGCAGGGGAAGACTTAGAAAAATTTCAAGGGTTTAGACCCAAGCTTGTACCTTTTCCACCCAGAAACGTGTGGATGAAAAGCCCAAAATTGAAAAAAAAAAAAGACCAATATTTGATCTATCCTATGATATGTTACATAATAAAATTTACATGTATTTTTGCATGTAAATACGACTTCATTACACAGTTGAAACCATTGGTATATTATTTTTTTTCCATAAATTGTTTCCCTTTTGAATTTAAGTACATGGGGATTCCAGTTGAAGTATCTTCAAAATACATCATATATAAGAATGCTTTCATGTTTATTTGCCATGATTTATTTCTTCATAAATTTTCAATATTGTGTTCAGATTAATTTTCAGACTGTCCTTGATGTTCAACAATGAATTTGTGGACTCCTTTACTTTCCTTTTGTAATATCATCTCATACTTTCACTTGCTTCAATAGAGTTGTGTTGAGTTGGCCTATTTCCCACCTGTCACCACTTTCAGTGTGTCCTAGGGTTTTTGAAAATTGTCAATCCAATTTGATGTATGCAAGTTTGCCACCTCAGAGTCCTTTTACAGAATAAGATAGACATCATTTTTTAAGGAAACAGGCAAATTACTTTATCTCTCTCCCCTTGATATATATATCTTTAGTTCTTGAGATAGAATGTACATTTTTTATCATAAAACTTAATTACAGTACACCCTTCAGAGCCTAGTATTCATATTACATATTACTATTTAAATGAGAGAGAATAAAAATACTAAAACAGCAATAGGAAACTTTTGAAAATGAGAAATGTTTAAAAGAAATCTATGTGATATTGAGAAGGTATTTCAAAAGTATTTGAATCAGTGACAGGTAGGTTTAGATGCAAGTTGGGAAAACGACTGTATCAGGTTTTGTGTTGGGGTTTCTAAATATGAGTGACCATTGTTTTCCTTGTTTTATAAAGGGGGATTTTGACTTTGGCCTCATCAGAAGGGGTCATGTAATACTACATTATTTACCAAAGAGGTTTCCAATGCAATCTTTTGTGTAATGATGTTACCAGTATGACACTTCATGATGCTGGTTTGAAAACTTAAGAGAAATATACATTAGCTAAATATGACATACAAAAATATATTGATTACGAAAATGTACACTCAAGGGTCCAAGCAAAGAAAATGACTGAACTGAAACAGACTCGGTTCTAGTCTTATCGATAATTATTGATAATTAACATTGATTAACACTCATTGTTTGACAGCAAAATAGCAAAACAATTCTTTTCAAAAATACAGACCCTAAGTATATTTTTTTATATTACTGTATGTAAATATATCTTGAATTATGATTTGTCAAGGGCTGGATATAGTTATCACTACAACAAATAATATTCTGTGTATATGAAATAATTACAAACAAAAACAACAAAATACAAAACAAAAGAAAAAATTCTGTGCATGTGGAATAATTTTGAAAAAAAAAAAAAACAACCCACCAGTGTGGATTGAACTCTTTGACCTTTTGTGTGAGGGTCGGGGTGCATCACCTCTAAGCTATCCGTGTTTTTAGAACTTCATAAGATACTGTATATAATGTTGCATATCACACCAATTCATTCTGCTGAAAATGACATGTAATACTTGCGCTCCTGTGTGATGAAATCCTCATTTAGGCCAAACTACATTTTTTTTCTGGGACAGGAAGTGGACAACAATAGATTTATAATGATTATGCCACAAGTTAAAAAAAAAAAAGGGGGGGGGGGGTGACTAAAAAAACATTCGTTATAACTAAGTTATGATCTGTTCTATTACACGAAGAGCTCTGTGCAGTTCCCCGTTTTCTCAGTCGGAGGGCGGGAACAAGAATACCCAATTTTAATGCGGAACAAAACATAACGCTTAAAATGTGGTTTGGGGGGAGGGAATAGTTAAGTGTAGATATATTTTTGTTTATGTATGTAATGAAGATCTAATGATATATGGCGAATAAACGGATGCGATCGTCCGTGTCAGATAACGCTGAGTAAGAGAAATGATTGACAAAATCCAATCAGAAGGCTCCAGTTCAAACCCCGATCAAGTTCACAGCATTCTCTCTTCCTGTTTACAGATAAATAGAAAAACATATCCATCCACCCCTGAAATCTTCTAGTACGTGTGATACTTAGTAATTTGTATGTAGATATCGACACACTTACTGTACGATCGCAGCATGGTAAATGAAGTGCGGTAGTTGTGTTTAGGAGTAATGTTATTTGATGACTCGGGTTAAAAACTTGTTGCTGAAGTCCTGTATCGAACATCCTTCCTAGTTTCACTTTTTAACAAGAAAACAGGAAATGGCGTTATTCTACAAACTAGAAAATTTTGCTTCCTATATTTTTACTTCACAATGAGTTACAACACGAGCGATCAGCTTATACTCCAAGAATCGATCGTGGCTACCACGGTCCCAGTTTATCTGATATTTTCATTCGGATTTATTGGGAACGGATTGGCTATTTATGTGCTTATTTCATCTTCAAAAACTCACAAATGGGTTCCATTTCAAATACTTGTGCTTGGATTACTTATGACCGACACCGGGGCTTTATTGCTAATGTTTCCGGTAATCCTCGTTCGATTTGTTTCGGATTTTACCTATGTTTTCCCGACCAGCTTGTGTAACTTTAGTTCCTTTACACTGATATTTACTATGACGTCATCAGCGCTCATCGTATGTATGATGTCATTAGACAGGTTCGGGGCTGTACTTTTCCCCTTTGTGTACAAAGTTCAAAATAAAAGAAGTCGAGCAAACATTACACTTTTGTGCGTATGGATAACCTCCGCTATCTTTAGTTGTACTCACCTTCTCGGATTTGGTTCAAATTTCAACTTTTATCCCGGGACGTGGTGTTTCCTAAATTATGTGGGAAAATCTACCCTTGATCGCGCAAGTTCTTTCGTGTTTGCCATATTTGGAATAATCATCGTTTTGGTGACTGTAGCGTCAAATTGTGTAGTCATCGTCACTTTATGTCGGAGTAAAACTTCACCGCACAAACGCAATCAAACCTTCACGATTGTATTCTTGGTGGTGCTTGTTCTTTTGTTTCTGGTCTGCACAGCCCCGATCATGGTAAGAATAGATTACTTACACTAACTGTTAGCCATAGTTTATTTGCAATCTTTGATATACTACCATTGCGTTATGTTTGAATGCAAAAAAGATTCAGAAACAAGTTATCTACACGAATATAAATCATTTATCGCCATGACCCATTGCCTACGAATGAAATGAAAAATGATAAACAATATTAATCTTAATCACTCGAAGAAAAGTTACTCAAGCATAGACAAAAAATAAACAACATAAAAAAGTTATTCAGATATTGACAAAAGATAAAAAACTTAAAGTTATTTAGACATAGACAAAAGATAAACAACTTAAAAAAGTTACTCGAGCATAAACAAAAGATACAACTGAAAAAAAAAGTTATTCAGAC
Organism: Ostrea denselamellosa; assembly: GCA_024699665.1. Taxonomy (NCBI): domain Eukaryota; kingdom Metazoa; phylum Mollusca; class Bivalvia; order Ostreida; family Ostreidae; genus Ostrea; species Ostrea denselamellosa. The sequence goes on from JAMZEH010000077.1 coordinate 427,996, forward strand.
ATAGACAAAAGATAAACAACTTAAAAAAGTTATTCAGATATAGACAACAGATAAACAACTTAAAAAGTTACTCAGACAAAGACAACAGATAAACAACTTAAAAAAGTTACTCAGACAAAGACAACAGATAAACAACTTTAAAAAGTTACTCAGACAAAGACAACAGATAAACAAATCCTCACACTTGAGTTGGTGGTGCTTTTAGGTTTTACCATAAGTAAAATCTGAAAGCACCACCAAATCGTAAGTGTAATGCGTTAACCTCATCTCTCGACCTTTACTGCGGGAGGATATATAATAATAAATGTAATTTTATTTCTTCATTACTCCGTCTTGTGTCTTGATTTTGTTTCACACCTAAAACCTTGCACCAAGCATTATCTGTAGTCGTCCATTTCTTATTAACGATGACCTACTTGTGTTTTGACGTCGTATCCGGCCGCCAAACTGAAAGTATAGGTAATCCTGAAATTGTCCGTCCGCCCGTCTGTAGACGCACTGGTTTTCGGGCTCAAAGTGTTATTTTCACCTAATGTACCATACATGCAGACTCCCCAAGGGACGAAGATGATCCCTAGAAATTTTGGAGCCAAAAGGTCAGGTGCACTGGACATTGAAATAGCAAAATGGTGTCCAAGATCTCACGTGTTAATCATTTTCACGTAGAGTTACAATATCGCACATATGGACGAACATGATCCAAACCGAATATGGGGTCAAAAGGTCAAAGGAACACCCTTTGGGTTTGGCAGATTGGGGTGAGCGGGGATATCTTAGTGATCAGTGCTCACAGTACCTCTTGTATGCATATTGGAAAAATAATAAAATATTAACTCTAAAGACTTGGGATTCAAATATTTGTAATTTGATAACTTTGCTTTAACAAATATTTCATTCCCCGAGGTGTTCCGGGTTAGAATAGGTCCTCGGTACCCCCTTGCTTATCATAACAGGCAACTAAATGGGACGGTCCTTCGGATGAGACCGCAAAAACCGAGATTCATCCCTGCCTTAAGCGCCGATCATAGACCTAAATTTTGCAGCCCTTTATCGGCAATGATGACGTCTCCATATGAGTGATAGATTCTCGAGCGGGACGTTAAACAATATGCAACCAACCTATAATCTTTGCTTTAAATCACGTCATAAATAGAATTATAGATCTTCATGTAATTTGTGTTATTATCTACGTCTTTCAGCATGTATATTTTGGTCTTTGTTATTACTGGTTTTCTCATTGCGCCGTTATCATTTAAATTGTAAATAAATTGAATTTAAGTAAATTGAAATAAAACGTAATGACTTGTATCATACTAACATCATTCCGCCGGCGCTTTGTCAGCCACACTACATTAATCCACTAAATGTTGCAGTTCTGGTCTTACAATATCCATCTGAGTGCAGTATTCATAAAAGTCAAAATCAAGTGACACTCATTTCCTTCTTAATCGCCAGTACATTTCACGAGAATTGCTAGGCCGTTCTCTACATACTAGTTTTGATTACGGATCATTCCATTTACCTGGTCAATATTATAGAAGGTATCAGATTGGCCACCACACGTTATCTTCACTTTGTCACATTATCTTCTCCTTGTCACATTATCTTCTCCTTGTCACATTATCTTCACTTTACCACATTATCTTCACTTTGTCACACTATCTTCACTTTGTCAAATTATCTTCTCTTTGTCACATTATCTTCTCCTTGTCAAATTATCTTCACTTTGTCACATTATCTTCTCCTTGTCACATTATCTTCTCCTTGCCACATTATCTTCACTTTGTCACATTATCTTCTCTTTGTCACATTATCTTCACTTTGTCATATTATCTTCACTTTGTCACATTATCTTCTCCTTGTCACATTATCTTCTCCTTGTCACATTATCTTCACTTTACCACATTATCTTCACTTTGTCACATTATCTTCTCTTTGTCACATTATCTTCTCCTTGTCACATTATCTTCACTTTGTCACATTATCTTCACTTTGTCACATTATCTTCTCCTTGTCACATTATCTTCTCTTTGTCACATTATCTTCTCCTTGTCACATTATCTTCACTTTGCCACATTATCTTCACTTTGTCACATTATCTTCTCTTTGTCACATTATCTTCACTTTGTCATATTATCTTCACTTTGTCACATTATCTTCTCTTTGTCGCATTATCTTCACTTTGTCACATTATCTTCTCCTTGTCACATTATCTTCTCCTTGTCACATTATCTTCACTTTACCACATTATCTTCACTTTGTCACATTATCTTCTCTTTGTCACATTATCTTCTCTTTGTCACATTATCTTCACTTTGTCACATTATCTTCACTTTGTCACATTATCTTCACTTTGTCACATTATCTTCACTTTGTCACATTATCTTCTCTTTGTCGCATTATCTTCACTTTGTCACATTATCTTCTCCTTGTCACATTATCTTCTCCTTGTCACATTATCTTCACTTTGCCACATTATCTTCACTTTGTCACATTATCTTCTCTTTGTCGCATTATCTTCTCTTTGTCACATTTCACGTCTACTTCTCCTTTTAGATAACAGTGCTTGCATTTGCGGCGCAGTGGATCACGTATAAAGACCCCAAGGACAACACAACCATGGCCTTGTCTGTGATCAACGCTGTATTTGACCCATGGATCTACATTCTTTTGCGGAAGGAAGTGCTTATGCGAGTACGGAATAAAGCCACGAAACTGTGTTCGTGGTTACCATGTTGTCGCAAGAGTCAGGTCGAACTACAAGACTGTTCCACTTCCGGTTCTGAGCCTCAGAACACTACAGACACATTAAAGACTATTGTGACTGTTGTGTGACTGAATAATAATGTATTCTCTTGATTGTCTGACATCAGATTAACATCAGAACCGAGAGGTCGTGAGTTCGAGCACCACTCGTGCCATGACCGCGTCAAACCAAAGACTTAAAGATAGGTAGTGATTGCTCCTTCGCCAAACGCTCAGTATTTAGAAGTGAGAATCACGGGTCTTTCGAATATGACCTTAAAAACGGAGGTTCCGTGTCGCGACAGGCGTTGGCACGTTAAAAAACCCTCACTGCTATGACCCTGGGCGCTAAGCATAAATCTGAATTTGTGGTACTTCGCTTATAATTGGTGACGTCTCAATAAGAGTAAAAAGTTCTGGACGGGACGTAAAACGTACAAACAATTACCCAAAGTAACATTATTTGACCGAATCGAAATAAATGCACAAGTGTAGATTTCAGGGGAAATTTACTGGAAAAAGCAGAGCCATACAGAAACCACTACAATTACAGTACAAGTTTTTCTGCGCACGATTCAGTTCTCATATCTTCACAGAGCTGCCTAAAAAGTAGTATCCCAAAACGTCTTAGCATATTTGTCACTGCACTTTTCCCAAGACGTTCTTTCATACCCATTCGAATTGAAAACTCACAGACACTGCTTCAATAAAGAAACTATGGGTATCTTCTGACTGATTGATTGATTGTTGTTTTCCGCCACACTCAACAATTGTGCAGTTATCTGGTGGCGTCCAGTTTATATTGGCGGAGGAGAGAGCCCAGATACAATATACCCGGGAAGAGACCACCGACCTTCCGAAAGTAAACTGGCAAACTTTCTCACATATATCGGCGCGAGCGAGAATCGAACCCGATGGGTATCTTCTAACACTGAATGGTCAGAAATATGTTTCTATTGTATTCCCTGTAAATGCAGTATTTAATTACTGAATTTGACATTGACCTGTCAGAAATTCTATCCCCTCCTGTCATCTTTCTATAGGAATTAAGACAATATGAGCTACAACTATTCACTCTGTAAGAAATTTACACCATTTATACGTTCAAAAAAATGTTTGGGACTTTCCCATATGACATGACGTCCAGAGCATATTTGAGACCATATGACATGACGTCTATAACATATTTGAGACCATATGACATGACGTCTATAACATATTTGAGACCATATGACATGACGTCTATAACATATTTGAGACCATATGACATGACGTCTATAACATATTTGGATTAGTGTAAAACTTTGATTGTGGGCGTTGGAGAAATAGAGAGGGTGGAGTCATTTTTAAAATTATATATCAACTGTATATATCAACTGATTCGATACGCAAGAGCTTGTTCTGCTTATGATCAGACTACTGACAAAGAAGTTGATTTTACAGGGATTTCAACAGTCTCGTTTAAAGTTATTTCAACATTTCGAAAATCCTATGGTCGTTTTAACGATCTAGTTTGCCAATATAATCTGTCATTGGGTCAAATGCTGTCTGATGTGTTTCATACCAATATAATCTGTCATTGGGTCAAATGCTGTCTGATGTGTTTCATACCAGTTGTTAGACTGTTCTTTACACACTAACTACATATTACTCTGCTTACCTAATCAAGGTATAGAGCTCACCGGATCCCACCTCCAGTATATCCATAGAGCACACCCGATCCCACCTCCAGTATATCCATAGAGCACACCTGATCCCACCTCCAGTATATCCATAGAGCTCACCGGATCCCACCTCCAGTATATCCATAGAGCACACCCGATCCCACCTCCAGTATATCCATACAGCACACCTGATCCCACCTCCAGTATATTCATAGAGCTTACCTAATCCCACCTCCAGTATAACCACAGAGCACACCTGATCCCACCTCCAGTATATTCATAGAGCTTACCTAATCCCACCTCCAGTATAACCACAGAGCTCACCCGATCCCACCTCCAGTATATTCATAGAGCTTACCTAATCCCACCTCCAGTATAACCACAGAGCACACCTGATCCCACCTCCAGTATATTCATAGAGCTTACCTAATCCCACCTCCAGTATGACCACAGAGCTCACCTGATCCCACCTCCAGTATATCCAGGTATCAGTGTTTGTCCATCTCTTTATGTTGCATTCCTTGCAAGGGTTATGAGATTGATCACTGTTTGTTATTTTCACCTTTTCATATATATTTCTTAAAAAACTCTGCTCATTGATAACCTCTAATCTAATGTCCCTTAATCCCACAAAGCTTGGCTATACGGTAGCTGCGTGAAAGGTCTGGGTGTTTGTGCTATAGTTAAAAGTAATACAAACACCATCCTTAGATTACTTAGTTGACCAAACAGTGGCTATGTTCGACAGTCAGCTCCCCCCAACCTCTCCATTACTACATGTACTAAAATTCATGGTCAGTTATTCTATACTAAGCTAACATTTGTCCAGACACACACACGTGCGCGAGCATGATTCCTGTATGTATGTCGGACATGCTTAATTTTGTTGCAATGGGATAAAAAGATATTTTGAGGAAATAAAAATAGGACATCAAAAAGGAAGGTAAATTCCAGTACAGATATGAACAGAAGTAAAAAGTAAAAAAAAAAAAAATTTTGAGAAACACGAACCTAATCCACGTTTTCCTCCTTAGTCAGAAATTAGACAGCTAGTTTATCATATTTAATGCGTAATGGGGGACATCTAAGATTACTTCCTCCTTTGTCGCATGGGGAAATACCTGTGACTTATCTGTCAATAGGGGATATTGAATCAAGAAGAAAAAAAGTCAATCAAGTATTGTGAAAATACTAGTAACCTTAAAAGAAACATCCAGTACATACCACACGGTCACATTTACATAACTCCAATTCGAACTCTCTTTTTGAAAATGAATACTGTGGAATCATTATTGTTCGTGGGGGCTCAATGTTCGTGGATTTTGTGAATGCCTTTTGCCAACGAATTTACGTCCCCACGAACCAGTTATTCTTTGCAATATCTTGTATAGTATATTGTTGTATATTTTCAAAATAACGTTAACCCTCGAAATTACATCCCCGTGAGGATCCGGGTAGTCAGAATAGATCCTCAGCACCCCTAGCTTGTCGTAAGAGGCGACTAAATGGGGCGGTCCTTCGGATGAGACCGCAAAAACCGAGGTCCCGTGTCACAGCAGGTGTGGCACGTTAAAGATCCCTCCCTGCTCAAAGGCCATAAGCGCCGAGCATAGGCCTAAATTTTGCAGCCCTTCACCGGTAATGGTGACGTCTCCATATGAGTGAAAAATTCTCCAGCGAGACGTAAAACAATATATATATATAATCGAAATTACATCATGAACTAATAAATATTTAGGTACCCGCGAAGGTTAATGATTCCACAGTAAACTAGATATACTGTAAAACACCTCGGTGATGATTATCTAATGAAAGCTACAATGAAAAATATGAAGATTATGAAAAGTGACCAATTTCATAAAACCTACAAAATATACAAAATCAAGAACGTTACACACAAGGACCCTTAAACAGCAAGGGAGGAATCAGGTGCCTAGGAGGAGAAAGCATCCCCTCCTGACCGATCATTTCTATTTGATCAGGGAGCCTCCGTGTCCGACTGGTTAGAGCATCGGGCTCAAAATCACAAGGCCTCTCACCTCAAGTCGGCGCGGGTTCGCTTCTCGCTCGCGCCGATATATGTGAGGAAGTTTGCCAATTTACTTTCGAAGGTCGATGGTCTCTTCCCGGATACATTGTATCTGGGTTCTCTCCTCCACCAATAAAAAACTGGACGCCACCAGATAACTGAAAAATTGTTGAGTGTGGCGGAAAACAACAAACAATCAACCAATCTTTTTGATCAGATAAATGGAGTAAAAATCAGCATGAAAACGACGGCCAGATAATCGGCGTGAAATACATCAGACAACATTCCATCAAATAAGAGGCAATGTTAGCAAAGGAGATTGTTATAGCGACCAATGCTGAATCCCCTGTCACAGCATCTTATTTGTCAGTAGCTTGCCTCGCTTTTGAAATCTTTTACATCGAGTTCACTGCCATATATTGAGTCAACAAAAGAATGAAAATTAATTTAATGTTAATAGACAGACCGTCTTGATGTATCTAAATGATGATTTGGAGGTTTATCCGTTTGTTTTACGTCCCGTCAAGAATTTTAAAACTTATATTTAGGTGAAGTACCACACATTTAGACCTATGCTTTGCGCTCAGGGTCGTAGCAGTGAGGGTTCTTTAACGTGCTAACGCCTGTCGCAACACAGGACCTCCGTTTTTAAGATCATATCTGAGAGACCTTCAAAATACCGAGCGTTTGGCAAAGGAGCCACCTTTACGTGTTTGGTTTGACGCAGCCATAGCACGAGCTGGGCTCGAACTCACAACCTCCCGGTTACGAAGAGAACGCTCTACCACTGGGCTACACGAGTAGGAAGCTCTCTCTCTGTGTGTGTGTGTGTGTGTGTGTGTGTGTGTGTGTGTGTGTGTGTGTGTGATATTTCCACAACTTATCAAAATTCAAGACCTCTGCACCATAACATTACAAATATTTGCAGGTTCTGGCCTCTGATAATTTCCTGTACAGTCATACACACATATGAATGGAAGAACCACGCTCAGGGTTTCACTCCACTCTTACAAATCCCGTGGGAAACCGGGTTAGAATAGGTCCTCAGTAACCCTTGCTTGTCGTAAAAGGCGATTAAATGGGGCGGTCTTTCGGATGAGATTGCAAAAACCGAGGCCCCGTGTCACAGCAGGTGTGACACGATAAGATCCCTTCCTGCTCAAAGACCATAAGCACTGAGTATAGGCCTAAATTTTGCAGCCCATCAATGGCAATAGTGACGTCTCCATATGAATGAAAAATTCTCGAGTGGGACGTTAAACAATATATATCTATCCAGCCACTCTTACAAAGAATTGTATAAGAAAATGGAATGCTAGAAGTTGATATTAAAGTTACACTCGTCATATTTTTGCAATTGCTGGGATAAGGAAATAGAATTTGTGTCCAGATTTTTTGTAATAATTTTTTTTTTCATAAAAATCCGACCCGAGTTCAGAATGTTGGTTCACAAAAAGGATATTTTAAATTTGACACGAACGATGTTTTCAGGAGGACCTCTCCCTATGAAAACTAAACTAATTAAGTAAAGTAAATGCAATGCAAATCAGCACTAAAACTAAACTAAGAACAAACAGAACGTCTACACATTGAAGTCATCGAGTGTGACGTGGACCAATAAAAAAGTCTGTACCAAAAGAAAGTCGGGACGGAACGGATCTAATTAACTGCCACGTTACATGAAGTCAGAGGCAAAAATGAGTATAATTAAGCAGTTTGTCATGTCGTTCTAGTGGCGGGTCCTTACAAGTATATATATATATATATATATATATATATATATATATATGTATAAGATACTTACTTATACTTACAAGGCTTTCAAGGCCTTACATGATGAGTGCCCAATTTATATCAAACGATTATTAGAGGTATATAGACCTACCCGGAATTTTAGGTCTACACAACGATCGGTCACTCTCGTAGTTCCTAAAAGTCGAACTGTCAGGTACGGGGATCGGTGCTTCATGTCAACAGCTCCGAAACTGTGGAATGCCCTTCCAGAACATGTGAGGGATTTTAAATCACTGTGCGCCTTCAAGAAGTCATTAAAACACATTTTTTTTCATCAGGTTTTTCAGTAACTAGCCTCCATCAAGTTGAGATGGTTATATATATATATATATATATATATATATATATATATATATATATATATATATATAATTCATCCACAAAAAAAAACAAAAAACAAAAACATCAACATCAACATTATCTCATCATCTTTACTTTAATATGCCCTGAAACTTATGTTTTATACTTATTTAGCATATGTGTTGTATCTTATGTTTATATCATTTTATTTCAATGTTTTATTTGGTTGTTTTATGTGCTGTAAAGCACCTTTGAGCATACAAATGTATGAAAAGGGTGCTGTATAAATATGGTATTATATATATATATATATATATATATATATATATATATATATATATATTTGTGTGTGTGTTTGAGAGAGAGAGAGAGAGAGAGAGAGAGAGAGAGAGAGAGAGAGAGAGAGAGAGAGAGAGAGAGATGCAGTTTTAATTTTTGCGATGATTTCGGTTGATTATTTCCTTTTAATGTCGCCGATATTTCCACGTAGAAAAAGGAGCTTACCAATTCTATGTTAATAAGGGCCATATTGTGCGCTATGAGTACCCTTAGAATAAGTTTGTTCTTTACATACATCCTTTGGAATAAATGAAATTGGTCCCGCTATACCAAAACTGTGGAAATGTATTAACGACATTGTGCACGAAAATTTAAATTCACTAAAGTCTTTAAAAACGATATTGTGCACGAAAATTTAAACTCGCTAAAGTCTTTAAAACTGTTAAGATATCATTTAGCCTCAGGGTAGTGAAGAATCCAGTAAATCATAAAACATGTATGAATTTTCACCTTCAATTAAAATTATGAATAAAATAAAAATTACGATATTTTCATAACCCAACCCCCCAATTGAAACTTTCGGACACCGAGTTTTATACCATTTATGGAAGCAAAAAACTATTATTCTTTACTCTGTGTTTGTAGAATTTAAACAGAATCTGATCATACTTTAAAGAGCAATTATACCTTACACATCTTATTACAATCAATTCTTAAAGAGCAATTAAAATATCCATATAGTATTGCAATGAATTCTTAAAGAGCAATTAAAATATCCATACAATATTATATCTACTCTTGTTTATATGTGTATATTGTATACAATAAAAAATGATAACGCTTAACAATATCATTATATTTTTCTTGAGGTGATACTAAGAGACAAAAACATCAATGTTTTTAAACACTATGTTCATGAAGGTAACAAAGAAAAGCTTCAAGGTCACAAGGTGAAAAATGTCAGTATCAAAAGAGGATCTTGGCAGAACAAATGCACATATGAAATATGAGAGCCCTATCAATCATGTAAAGGTTAAAGTTAGGACTTATAGGTCGAAGTTCAAGGTCGAGAATCAGGTTATCAAACGAAACGTCTCTAAACACAAAATCTGAAAACCTACCTTGCAAGAGATAACGCTTACGTTAAGTTTTCTTAAAGTCAAACCCCAAGGTGAAGGTAACAAATTTTGGTACCACAAGAAAGGTCTTGTCACAAGGAATGCGCAAAAAGTATGAGCGTCCTACTGTTTACTACTCACACGTGATAAGCAAGGTTAAAGTTTCGGATAGACACAATATTTCAATCGATCTTTGATACAGAGGAGTAAAAATAATATTTGCGTATGCCTTATGGAAATGATGAAACTCTTATTTCATGTAGCAGATTTAAGAATTGTTTTTGTTTACACTATTATAAATAATTATCATGTATAAAAATAATGACCGATAGAATACTGACTTTACACTCAGTGTGTACAACCCCGGTCTCGACAAACCTGAGTATTACTGCAAACAGTAGTTTCCTATTCTACGTGAGTACTTAATATCGCGAAATGAAACGTAGACATCAAATTGCAAGAACATGATATTCGAATGTGGTCTGATCAAGAGTTTTTACATATATTTTAACAATTTAAAAATAAAAGCGAATAATTTTATTTTGCGGGTGGTACTTCTCACGAAATTACGCGAAAATTCAAGAATCTACAATATTCGTAAAACACTCGTCATTTCGTCATAAGAAGTGAGGCTTTCGGATATACCTTATCTCTGGCGTTGAAATGACAAGAACGCTCACAACTAAAATTGCTCAATTTTGTCTAGTACTGGTCAAAATATGTGGCACTTCACTTACAACTGGTGACGTTTCAATACGGGTGAGATTTGAAGAGATATAAAACGAACGTACAATTGATCATTCTTTGTGGAATTTTAAAATTTCAATGATTTTTTTTGGCAAACCTTTTTTTTTTTTTTTTTTTAGCAATATCCTTAATTCTAACATAATACGCAACTATTTTCATAAACATCCCACTGTGTTGTAGCCTATTTCGTCATAAACACATTGTAACAGTCAGTTTGATCGATGTCGTTAGTACCAGCGTTTACCTTCGTTTCTGTAGATTATGAGGAGATAGTTCGTTATTACGGGGAATCAAAAAAACCTAAACAGTGTAATTAACCAAATGAATGGCGACACATTAAAGGAAGTGCTACTTGTTGTGTAAATGGCTGAGTAACGAGTACAAGCCAGTCACGACAAGTATGTAGCTCTACGGTGTCATATGTAAAGGACACTAGGATTTACTGGAACTAAATAATTTTGCAGAAGTCAAAAATGACAAGGAAAAACATTAAATGAGGAAAAGATGAATAATGAAGAAATTATGCGTTACATATTTTCGACTGAGGGCCAAAGCGAGAGATACAATTTGAACATTTAATGATTGTACTTCATATAGACATCAACTCTCCCAGTAAATAACGAGACAAATTGTCAATGACTTTCTGATTTTACACCAAAGCACTGAGACGAGAAACAGATCCCCCCGTCCTCTCCACGGTGACTGATGAACCCCTGTCTGTGACCTTTGTTTGACATTTCCGGAGCCCCTTATCAGAACCCCTGCCTGTATTGCTGTTGTGAAATGATGCGTTGATCATTTCAAGTCTATTCTCCACTCCTCTTTTCAGTGATTTCAGTCCGTTAAGAGTCTCCTTCCGCAGTAGAATGTAGATCCAGGGGTCGACAATTGAATTAGTGACTGCAAACCGCAGGACTAGGAGCTCCAATGGTCCGTCACGGTCTGATGATCCCATTAGTGAGGCAGCGTGTGAAAAAATCACAACCTAATGATAAAACATAGCACATTTGATTAATACCTACAAAAAGGTAACCGGAATCACGAAATGGCTACTTGCTACCTAGTATATGATATATATGTACTATTATATGCCTACAGCTATTGTAAACTGTAATGATCAATGAAGTATTTGGGCATCGATGAGGAAATGCGAAAAGGGACAACGATGTTCACATTTTTCACATGAGTCAAATATCACTCATACATCAAGACAATAACGGTCTTCCAACAGTTGTTAAATTTCTATGGGCACGAATAGTGTTCCTTTATACGATTCAGAATTTATTCAAAAGATTCTACATGGGAAAAATATCTTGCTGTGGCCTTCAATTCGAATTTTAGATTTATCAAAGACGTTTTATTTATTAGTAATAATCATTTTTATTCATATGTCGATTCCATATATCCCAATGAATTCAAAATAAAAGACGCCAGAGTCTTCCTCATCTGCTTTATACTTTGATATTTTATTGAACATAGATATTAACGGCAAACTAACTACACAACTTTATGACAATTGTATGATTTTGATTTCAACATCGTCAACTTCCCACATTTATGTTATCACCTGCATAAGGTGTTTATACAATTAAGCTGATTTGATACATTTCAGGTTTAAAATCAAGGTAAGCGCTGACAAATAAGTTGATGTTAAAGGTGTCTGTCTAGTTTAAAGTCAGCATTTCGCTGGTCGTTACAAAGATGTAATTCAATTCTTGGTGGATTATATTGTCTGATTGGTCATATTCAAATTGAGGTTATTTTGGTATACTCTGGTTTGGTATGGGGCCCACCCCCTTGACAACCATCTGTGGAAGTAATTTTCATAATTTCGCCCTTTAGTTCACATGGCAGCACTGTCTTGGGCCTTCTGTGACAGAAAGTTAACGTGCAATTAAAGATACTTCGGTTTAATGCAAAGATTGTTTTCTCTTTGTCAAGAAATATTTATGGAATATACTTAGTACGGAAAGCATTGTAAAACATCAATGCATCCTCTGCATATGATGTTCAACAATTGATAAAAGCAAAGATATGATATTCATATTAATGATATACTATGTTCATTTTAAATTACATTTCTCACTGCTTGATCCGCCTCTCAACAAAGCAAACGAAAAAATATCATGCGTCACATTTTATAAGATGACGTAACCCCACATTGACTCGTGGATCGAGATTAGCCTATATAAGATAATTTTTCATGATTATAAACTTTTATAAGTTTAAAAGCCGTAAATTATTTCATTTTCTGATATTTGAAGACTTACTTTGGATATGCAGTCAACAATGCATTTCCCGGGTTTTTTCAATCTTTCGGAGCTGAACGACTTTAAAATCAATCTTTAAAGGGCAGCAAAAGATGCATTGTATGCATAGCTTACATATTTCTGTTATGAAGTCCGTAGTAAAATTCACCTTCAATAATTACGATTACAAGTTTGCTAAATAGGCTCAGTAGAACTAGCATGGCTGCTTTCACAGCTAGGCGCTTCGTCGTAGTGGCTAAATGAATCACTGCGTGGCTCAAATGATTTGTATTCTTCAGTATTTATGTACATTTTGATAAACAAAAATTAGTACTTTTGTCGTTTTGCATTAAATTATAGGGAATGATTTTAATTCTGGGTTATATTATACAAGTATAACTTGGTTTGGGATAAATAACAATGCCTAAATACAATTCAAACTTCAAATGGTAACCATGTATTTGATAGGATAATAATAAGTAGTCCTACTAAGTCTTTAGGATAGACGATTCCATATATTTTTGTTGGTCTGGAACAAAGAGCTTTCTTAATTTGGACCCGCCGGCGTACGCCGAATGCAACAAGTTGCATAATGCGTTATGATTGAATGATTAAATATTGTTTAACGTCCCGCTCGAGAATCTTTCACTCATATGGAGACGTCACCATTGCCGGTGAAGGGCTGCAAATTTAGGCCTATGCTCGACGCTTATGGCCTTTGAGCAAGGAGGGATCTTTTACGTGCCACACCTGCTGTGACACGGGACCTCGGTTTCTGCGGTTTCATCTGAAGGACCGCCTCTTACAACAAGCTAGGGGTACTGAGGATCTATTCTAACCCGGATCCTCACGGCGTTGCTGCGTTATGAAAAATGATAAATAACAGAAGTAAATACGATACTCAGTATGTAGAGATGCAGATATCATTACTGTGTGAATATTTAGTAATGTCAAAAAATAACGATAACAACCCCCCCCCCCCCCCCCCCCACAAAATATTAATAATTTTTTTTTATTGTGCCAAAACAATATCCATATTTATTAGTATGTATTTGTCGTATTCAGGATTTTATGGAATTTCCGCGAGTTATCTCAAGGATTTGGATGATCTGAATATACTGTAAAACTGACAAAAACAATAGCAAGGTGGTCCGCAATATTTCGCCAATTTCTTTTATTTGCCAGTACGCCGCTTTATGTCGGTCACAGCGTTCGCCAATCTTGGACAAATAGAGATTTCTCAATATGCGTATGGAATTTTCAAATTTTCGCCAAGGATATTTCGCATCTTACCTTGAAATTGAGACCTTAATTCATGGTAGGCGTTAGCATGATAAATGCTTCGTAACCGAGAGGTCGTGATCTTTAGCTCCGCTCGTGCCATGACGTGCTATGACGTAAACATAGTATTGATTGCTCCTTCGCCAAACGCTTGGCATTAAAAAGTGAGAATCACGGGTCCTTGGGATATGACTTTAAAAATGGAGGTTCCATGCAGGCATTGGCACGTTAAAGAACCCTCACTGATCCATCGCCAAGCGTTCAGCTTCAGATTCTAGCACATAAAATGGAAGTACGGGCTACGACCGTAACCGCTAAGCAAAGATTTATATTTGTGGTACTACAGCTGGTGACGTCTCGATATGAATGAATAATTCTTGACGGGACGTAAAACAAACAGCTAACAAATCCTCATTTTACGGCCTTACGCGTCATGCATAGGTCAAAATTTTTAGCATTTCACCCAAAGCTGGGGCTAAATGTATTCAGCGCGTCTGCGCGTCATAATTTTTCTGACGAAAATTTATCGCTTATTTTTAATCGTATGTATCGGGCTTGATATGTCACCAGAAGTTGAAAAGGTGTGGTCAGAAAAGGGATAGTTTAATAAATCACAGGTAATTTTTGAATGGACATAAAATGCAATATGAACAAACAAGTGCTACGATACGATAACAAACTCTTGGGAAGTACTGATAAAACGACCCCTATTTGAAAGGTCAAGCAGATTGATAATGATACCAAAAGAAAGAATTCTTACCAACCCAACAACCTCCTGTAAAATTGAAAATGGGGACACGAAAAAAAAACCCCCATTTTTGTAAAGTAAAAATGAAACACTTGTCAATGTACTTTATATGTAATTTTCCACGACTTCCATGTTCAACTAAAAGCTGTTACAATGTGACATTGTTTGATAAGGACCGCTTTTGCCAGTCATTTTGTGGCTATTTTGTCGGATGTTTTGTGCTATGCATCAAACTCCTGGATACATAATAATTTCTACGTTCATTGTGACACACGGGCATACAGAATCCGTTAACCTGTTCATAAAATTTTATGTCAAAAATTGTATTTGTTTCAATCTATAGGCTACAGTAGTAAGTGCACTATTAAGTAAAATGGAAACTTGTTGTTCATTTTTATGTCAATGGGAAAAACGAACCCATGAAGTGTCGCCAAAATAGTCTGCAGTAGGGACTTTCCTCTTAAAAACACATGCAACCAGCACACGCTCTGAATTAAATTTAATGAATGACAAGAATACTGACCATGAGAGGGGCCCAACAAGTGGTGAATACGATAACGATAACTAGTAAGAAGACGATGACGTACACATCACTCTGCAGACGTCGTTTTGACATTTTGGTGTTGTGCTTTAGGTTTCTACACACGGTCAGTATCACGGAGATGTTCACAACAATTGTACAAACCAAAACGAGCAATCCAAACACTGAATAGATATAGGAATTGATGCGATCCCGAGTAGACTTTCCCACAAAGTTAAGAAAACACCACGACTTGGGGTAGTAGTTGTGACTGGATCCTAACCCCATTAAATGCAGTGTGGAGAGGAGAAGCCCGATTAACCAAATCACAGCCAGGATGCAGTTCGTCCGGCGTCCTTTATTCGTTGAGTTATTATAAAGGAATGGGAAGAGAACAGCAAAAAAGCGGTCAAACGACATCGCACAGATGATCATGGCAGACGACATTAGAGTGAAGGTGTATATAAATGAACTGTAATCACACAGGCCTTTCGGAAATTCGAAAGTAAAGTTTGAAGCGTATCGTATCATAACTGTAGGATAAACACAGAGAATCCCCCCTCCGTCCGTTATGGCCAGTCCAAATACAAGCCGGTAAAATGGTCTCCACTGATGATCTTTGGAAGACACAATCAACACAACAAGGGCTATCGCATTTCCTACCACCCCAAACGCAAACTGAAGAGCTGGGGGAACAGAAGATTCCCACATGGGATCCTTAGTTGAGTTGGTGATATTTGTCGTATTCATCTTCAAAGTTGCCAAGAAACTTTTTTCATTTACAGTCTGATTCAAGAGGACGGCAATTTAAGACAGCGATCAGTGGATAGTGCTACACCTCCCTTACCTGGCATGGCCGTCTCCCTGTAAACGGATCTATTTATTTTTCGTCCTCAAACAAATTTCACAGATAGAAGCTTACAGAGATAATCTCGATGACATGTTCCCTGATAGAACGGATTGGACATGCTGAAGTCGTTCACGAGAATGTTTATCACTAAAAAAAAATGTTTTGAAAACGTGTTTTGCATATATTTTTTTTTATCTTTGTTCAAATATTTGCCTTTTGATGAGAATGTCACTTTCGATGTGTTGAAATATCTATAAATAGATTATAAAAGTTCATAATCAATGAGGATATTTATTCAGAATGACCGTGTTCTAACTTTACGCTTGATCCATCTAGAAGAGTATTCCATCTGAGTCTCGTAGATGGTTTTTTTTTACCTTAATAACGCAAAGAACACATTTTCTGTAGTGCTGATGAAAGCATGTTATCCCCGGATTTGTTTTTAAAAAGCCAAACTAGATTGTATAATGCACCCTTGTTTTGCTGTACTCTTATCAAAATCAAATTATCACAAATTCCTAGGGTGTGCGTTTGTGAAACATTTCGTAGTCCATAGTTAAACCTTTCAGCAGAATATGGAAACATTTTTCAACGCTTTTGAGATTTTCTCCTTTCTATGTGTTAATGCTGCATAACATTTTATTTTTTGATATAATCAAATAAATAAATAAATAGGTCTAAATAAAAATAAAAATAAAAAATAAAAATAAATAAATAATTAAAATCAAATAAAATAAAATCGTGCCGATTGACCATAAACTCCATCACAGATTACAAGGATCTTAAAACATGAAACAGTTGCTTTATCCTTGTTGGCGGATTTATAGATTTATCCTTGTAGGCGGATCTATAGTTTTATCCTTGTAGGCGGATCTTTAGTTTTATCCATGTAGGCGGAGTCTATAGTTTTATCCTTGTAGGCGGATCTATGCAAGGGTTATCATCATTTACCTTTTGGAATCCCGATTCAAAGCTCAAATGGATTTCTATAAAGGCCATCAATTGTACCCACCTATGGTCTTTGTACGGATACAGATACAGATGCAAGGTTCTGCATCCGTCAAGGAGGATTGTGGATCTATTTTACGATAGTCAGTGCCGGTCGCGGTAGCTCAGTGGTTAGAGCGTTCGCTTCGTAACCGGGAGGTCGTGAGTTCGAGCCCCGCTCGTGCCATGGCCGCGTCAAACCTAAGACGAAAAATAGGTAGTGATTGCTCCTTCGCCAAACGCTCGGCATTTAGAAGTGAGAATCACGGGTCTTTCGGATATGACCTTAAAAACGGAGGTCCCGTGTCACGGTAGGCGTTGGCACGTTAAAGAACCCTCACTGCTACGGCTCTGAGCGCTAAGCATAGGTCTAAATTTGTGGAACCTACAGCTGGTGACGTCTCAATATGAGTGAAAAATTCTCGACGGGACGTAAAACAAACAAACAAACAAACAAACGATAGTCAGTAGAAAACCTATTTACTGGAGTATTCCATATTTTTCTAGTTCCATATCAATTTTTATTCTAGAAGTGCAGGCTTGTATACAGTATAGGTAGCAGACGAAGTGTTTACGCCCGCTATTATCATTTGCAAACCGATGTGACATAACAATAAAGGAATCCCAGGCTTTTACAGTGCAGTCCTCTACATGTGTGAAAATTGCTGTAGCTGAGGCAAATAAGCTGAGTTAAAGGTTAAATGCAGCATCTGTATTATGGGTGCTTGTTAGAAAGGACTGTAAGGAAAGACTCAATTGGCAGACAGATGGAGAGAAGATGTGTATAGTGTCAAATAGATATTTCAGTGTAGGAAGTCAGGACAGTGGCGTAGGGAGAATATGGACTCTGCTAATGGCGTATGGAGAATAAGAACTTTTTTCTATCTTTTGTTCTGAGGGGAGGAAACGACAGCACAGAAGAAGATAGTGTCAAGGACAAGTTAAGGCAGAGGCAACTACATTATCTGAAGCAGAGAATGAAACGTTAGGAGAAAAATCCAGACTAACCAAGAAATATATCTAACTGGACTGTGTTTTACTACAAAATACAGCAATTATATCGTATAATGAAAAGCCTTTAGATAATAATGTTTATTCTTTTCAGAATTCGGAAAATCGAGATCAGGGCCATAGATTAGATAATGGAAAAGAGGGTCAGAGAGTAATTTTTCTCACACCCGCCGTGAGCCCAACATCTTGATGAGGCAAATTGTAAATTGTGGTTAGGGTTGCGAATTAAAGGAGACAACTCATTGCAAAATCGTGTAATTTTATTCATTCTTTCTCTTTTAGTTAACCATGATGCACTAATTGGACTTATTTTAATCATTTTTAGGTATAGAATGCTTTGGTAAAAGAATTTGTACAATATTTAAATTCTATTTTTAATAATTTTTTCAAGAAAATGAAGATAACGAACAGTGATCAATCTCATAAATACTGCAAAAACGGAGTGGGTCACTTTTTACATTTTTGAATTTTTCTTCAGAACCGCTTAACAAATTTTGATAGGAATTGTGTACTAAAGGTCCCTTACACGTATTTTGGCTCTTTGTCAAAATCCCTCAGAAGGTGGCGCCACCAGGTTAAAATGTAGGTCACAAAGGTACCTTAATTCTGTGCCAATTATAGAAGTGTCCAAGTCGTTCGGAAACGATTTCGTATACATATGGGTTTGACTGCTTTAGTATAATTTTATATAGTAATATCGTAGCTCTATTTGTAGAGCTTTTTCTGCGTATGATTAGTTTTTAAATCGAGGCAGGCTACTGACAAACAAGTTGACGTTACAGGGCTTTCAACTGTCTCCTTTAAAGTCAGTATTCCGCCAACACTATGGTCGTTATAACGATCTAGTTTGCCAGTACAACCTTCCTTTAGGTCAAATGCTGTCCGGCGTCTTTCGTACCAATTGGTAGGCCGTTCTTTACACGCTGATTCTGAATGTGGATTACTCCGCTTGCCTTTAGAAATAAAACAGTTGACCACAAAGCAAATTTTTTGAAAGGTATAAAGTTTCTAATGGCCAGTGAAATAAGATCGCTATTAGCCAGTAAAACAAGGGATATTACATGATGACAGTACTTTTCTTGTCATTATTATTTTTTATATAAATGCTTAGTCATTTATTTCATTATGAAAATATCTGAAACATTTCATTTTTGCAATCCATTGTGCAGCTAAACATATATCATAAGCTGCCAAATTTCCAATACTTGTGTTGTTTTTGTCTGTTAATCACGTTTATTATGTGACGGAAGACCCTAAAGACTCTGTTTGAAATAAATAACGTCAGCTTTTATTAGTTATCCTTAGGTTGTGCTATCATTATACATCAAGTTATCCTGTTATTTATTCTATAATTGTTATAGAGCAAAATATTTTGTCAGGTTTTCAAATTCATGTAATATTAAATTTATAATCATGAGATTCTGTGATATTTTATACCTGAATAAAATGAAATGAAATATATGTCGTACGTTTACTTTCAAAAATTATATGACTATGTTTTATTCGTTCTTTAACGTCACGATCACAGGAAAGTTTTACAATTACTCCATGGAAATCAGTTGATCAGTGAACAAAATGGATCTCGGAGATAACACTTTAAACACCAAGGTATCGCGGTAGTTGTTGTTCCGAGAGAGCTGATCTTTCAGTTTGGTATTTGTTCGAGATTTTCCTCATTTAATTTTACCCATGGAGATCCGGGTTAGAATAGGTTCTGGTCGTAAGAGACGACTAAATAGGGAGGTCCTTCGGATGAGACAGCAAAAAAAACAAAAAACAAAAAAACGAGGGCCAGCACGATAAAGATCCCTCATTGCTCTAAGACCTTAAGTTCCGAGCGTTGATTAATTTTGCAGCCCTTCACCTGTAGTGATGACGTCTCCGTATGAATGAAAAATTCTCGAGCGGGACGTTAAACAATATCTAACCAACTAACCCATTCGATTCCTTTGCGTCCTCTTGTAGTTCAGGCGGTTGCATAAAAGCTTTTGATGCTCATTTAAACAATACAGGAATGTAATGATAAACATTGGAAAAAAACCTCGAAACAAGCCTTTAGTCTTCTAACTATTTCAAATACTAATCAATATTTGAAAGTGCAGTCCAAACAACACTTTAAAAAAAAACCACCAAAAATATATAGGGCCCCGTTGCTTTTTAGGTCATATTTGAAGCGCTTAACAGCACAATCCGCAGTGAATTGCGCCCTTCGTTCTAAATAATACCCCTAGAACGACAGTTTTCTCTGTCAATTCTTGATGTAAATGCAATAAAAACTAGTACTTGTTCTGACGATTATTTCAAACACTTGGGTTTTTGTTTTAAATGAGGGGCCTCCGTGGCCGAGTGGTTAAAGCACTGCGCTCAAAATCACAAGGCCTCTCACCTCTAGTCGGCGCGGGTTTGAATCCCGCTCGCGCCGATATATGTGAGAAAGTTTGCCAGTTTACTTTCGAAAGGTCTGTGGTCTCTTCCCGGATATATTATATCTGTGTTCACTCCTCCAGCTATAAAAAAAACTGGACGCCACCAGATAACGAAAAATTGTTGGGTGTGGCGGAAAACAATCAATTAATCAATCTTTTAAATCAATTTTGTTCACTCTTACGCCAATCACATAACACCTAGACATTCATATCTTTCTCCACTTTGAATCTCGTGCAGACATACGCGGGATGGTGTTCTTATTCCGCCGGAAGTCCCCGCGCTGCACACATCTTTTGCGTCTCACTGCACATAAGAGCTCACATTTAACTAAGGGAAACAATTATTGGGGCGGGCACCGTTCTGACTATTCCCTACTAATTCTCTACTGTAGATAAACCAGTTCCTTAGAGGAAGAATAAATTACATGAAAATTTAGTAATTTACGTCTCACGATTATATCGAAACAATTATAGATTGAAACAATTAAGAAAAAGATAAGTGAAATAAAAACGCAATATATTTATGTTTGTTCAGTGTAAAAGACTCTGTTGAAAATTATTTTACGTGATAATTATAAATAAACTTTTCAATCTTTAAGAAAGAAAGAAACTAAGGAAATTAAACTCTCCCATTAAGTACAGTGAATGTAGTAAGGTGGGAAAAAAATCTTCTAAATATTTTCGTAGGTTGGTATGAAGAAATTATATGAATGAATTTTTACAATCTCATTTAATTGCCTTTACAAGCAAGGGGTATTGAGGACTTATTCTAATCCGGATCCCACGGGATTGAGCACAGATGTTAACGGCCAACTAACAACTCAACTTTATGACAAACGGGATGATACCAGCTTCTCCATTGTTACCTTCCCATATGTATGTAGCAATATTCTATTATCACCTGCATATGGTGTTGATTCAAAACGCATAATACGCGCCCTTTACCAGATCAACTTATAGGACTCACGGCAGGTGTGACCGGTTGACAGGGGATGCTTACTCATCCTAGACACGTGATTCCACATCTGATATATACAAGGGTCCGTGTTTGCCCAACTCGTAATTTTGCATTCCTTACGAAAATAATGAGATTGAACATCAAAACATACACTTGACCAGTCATCACTTCTTTAATGCGTAACAAAAGTTATGTATGTTTTGTTGCATCACCCTAAACAGTCTCTTAACGAAATCCAAAGTTTTTTTTCCTGAGAAGAATATAAATCCAGGGATCTACGATCATAGAATTTGCCACAGTGAGTCGGAGGACCAGTAGCTCTCTGGATCCTTGTCAAGACAGTTGTCCAAATGAATGGAACAAGATCATCAACTGTAATGAGAAAAGTGAATGAGAGAATGTTCACTGTTACAGAATATTTTAATGTTCAATGTTACAGAATGTTTTAATGTTCAATGTTACAGAATATTTCAATGTTCACTGTTACGGAATGTTTCAATATTCAAAATCACAGAATATTTTACTGTTCAATGTTACAGAAAATTTTAATGATCAATGTTACAGAATATTTTAATGTTCACTGTTACAGAATGTTTTAATGTTCAATGTTACAGAATATTCTTAATGTTCAATTATCATAATATTTTAATGTTCACTGTTACATAATGTTTTAATGTTCACTGTTACAGAATATTCTTAATGTTCAATCATCAGAATATTTTCATTTAATGGTTAGTAAGGAAGAGCGTACACAATAAGAGATGTAACTTCTTTTTAAATTTGTATGTTTTAAGGAACAATAATGTTTAGTTTGATGCGGCGCCGGGATCTAGTATGGAACATCCGGGCCTTCCAGCTGCGTTTAGGATAAAATCGAAATACGCAAATATTTCCCTGTATACCGTATTAGGTTTGTGCAAGATCTGATTTGTGTCGATCATCACGCGACTCTCTACCTGTAATTAATTGATATCTTGGATTCCCATGGCTTATATGACTGATTGCTAAAGTTTAATACCTAATTACGTAAAAAGAGGCTGTGTTGGAAAAATGACAGACGTTAATGCAATGGCCACTTTAAGTAGTTTAAATAACAGAATTGATTTTATATGTATTTGAGACCGACTGCCAAGTAGTCTGGGTTTCTGTACTCACAATCAATGAAGTCTACAGTGAGTTTAGCATAGTTAGTAACACCATCTGAAACGCAATGTTCTTTTTCCGGTTCCGGTTACGATTAAAATGGCAAGGATTTATAATCACAGTTATATTCAACAATGATTACAGCCAGAAGAAGTAAGGAATAAATACAGGAATTTTAATGTCAACAGAAGAACTCCCGCCCGGCAAATCACACCAGAAACCTGGATACTAATGATACGCAGAACCGACTCCAACTACCAGGAGCCCGAGGGGATCCGAGGTCTTAGAATAGATCCTCAGTACCCCTTGCTTGTCGTATGAGGTGAATGAATGGGACGGTCCTTTGGATGAGACCGCAAAAACCGAGATCCCGTGTCACAGCAGGGGTGGCACAATAGAGATCCCTCCCTGCTCAAAGGCCATAAACGCCGAACATAGGCTTAAATTTTGCAGCTCTTCACCGGCAATGGTGACGTCTCCATATGAATGCAAAATAATCGAGCGTGACGTTAAACAATATATAATCAATCAATCATAACAAATCGAAGCATCACAAAAAAGAAGTCCTTTGGATAAGCAATTCGCTTTATTCAAGCATGGTGGAATTTGGGGTCACTTCCAGGTGCAAAGATAATTGTTACATTACGAGGTAACTTGGAAGTATAGTTGTCAAAGATGCCAAGGGTAATATGACAGTGTTTTAGGATAAAACACCCGCAGAAAAGGTGTTTCAGGGACATCAAGAGACGAAAGATGAACAGAGCAGGAACTGCTAGTGTCGGATATTGTATGGTCATACTTGATGCCTTGAACTGGGTAATGACTGGCCACTTACCTAGTGATATTTAATGTCTTGAACCAATTAATGACCGGTCATTTTGCTTGGTCATACTCGATACCATGAAATGAATGCCAAACGCAAATTGTATGAGAAATTCACGGATCTCTTTAACGGGTCCGAGACCTTCCACAACTGGTAACGGATTGAGATATTTCTGATCAATCAATAAATTAATTAATCTCTTTTAAAGATTGGATAGTGCATTGCCAAAATACCTGTTGTTTGTATTGCGACAGATTACGTTTAACATTTATTTAATAACTATGGAATCTAATGATGAATGATGCACGTGTCTCATACAAATAAATTATTGATATTGTTATCACGGCATCCAATACAGAGATACGATTCTTTTGTTATTTTGTAAAGTTTCCATCAATAATTTTATATTTGTATGCGAATATGTAGGTGATGGGAAATTTTCCTATAAATTTGTTTTAATTTAAACCTTGGAGGATTCGGGAAGAACACGTTAGCGATGATATGGTCTTGGTTGACCTTATGATATTGTGTTGCTAGCTGTTGGGTAAACATCGCATCAGAAATTACACAGATAATCCGCAGTGGAAAAATAAACGATGCCTTTTTCACTCCGTTAATCACAGGGGGCATATCCGGAATATGTTTACCAATACTTGCTGACGGAGATTACGGTCGTAAATTACCACTGAGAGTCACTCGGGAACAGCCGCAATACCTCACAGGTCGAGGGCTTACCCAGGTATTAGAGTAAAGGTCAAACAGAGGATGTCAGCCAAACTCTTAGTCAATACCATACCCTACAAAATATTACATCCACGAATGACGAGACCTGTACATTTAATCAGGGGTTTGATGCATGGTTCGCAAAGATTACGAAATGAATATATTATATATCTTCTGTTGGTTCCGCAGTTCATGGGTTCAATCCTAGATAGGGACGGAAGTGGGTATCCATATTCTAGTGAAATTTTGTGTGCTTTATATTAAATATTTTTTTTCTCATATATATATATATATATATATATATATGTATGTGTGTGTGTGTGTGTGTGTGTGTGAGTGTGTGTGTATGTGTGTGAGTGTGTGTGTCTGTCTATATATATATATATATATATATATGTGTGTGTGTGTGTGTGTGTCTGTGTGTGTGTGTGTGTGTGTGTGTGTGTGTGTGTGTGTGTGTGTGTAAGTGTGTGTGTGTGTCTATGTGTGTGTGTATATATCTTGTATGATCCTGTTAATTGAAATACTATTAAAACTATAAATGTGTAGCGCTGTTTATGTTGACTTTACAGTTTGAATCCTACTACAATCATATATCTTTGGATGGGTCATGGAATATATTATCAAACTTTATTATAGCCTTATACATATTGGTAAGTAAGTTACACTATATGATATTTACAACTGAACTATTTAATTTAATTTTAATTTAGCCGGAAAAGTGGTGGATCTAATTTTCAGCAGAGGGGCTCCTAAAATTCAATTCATTGAATAGATATATATGCATCATTCGATTTTTGGTTGCAAAAGTAATAACTTACATAATGTTATTTTTAAAGATCCTCTAATTTGTTTTCACATACAATGTAGGTATGTCGAAAAAATTACATGTAGCGTCTTGTTTGCTTGTTTTTCTTCTTGTAATTAAAGATTACATCTCGTATGATAAGGGAAAATAAAAAAGTTAGTATGTCCGCACGTTAAAGGTTCTCGAACGAGCGGACAGGAGTAATGATTCTTGTATTGACTCATTCTGACAGGGCTGATGTAATGTGAGGATTCTTGTATTGACTCATTCTGACAGGGCCGACGTAATGTGAGGATTTTTGTATTATCAAGGCTGACATAATGTGAGGATTCTTGTATTAACTCATTCTGCTGGGGCCGTCATGATAGAAGGATCATTGCATTGACCCGTTATGACAGGGCCGACATAATTTAAGGACTATTGAATTGACTCATTCTATCATTGGCGATGTAATAATGTAAAGATTCTTATATTAGATCACTCTACGAAGGCCGACGTCATGCACAGACACTGGTATTGATTCATTTTATCAATGGCGATGTAACGATCAAAAAATTCTTGTATTGACTAATTCTATCAGGGCCGGCGAAATTTACGGATTCTTGTATTGACCCATTCTCACAGGTACGACGTAATGTAAGGATTCTTGTATTGACCAATTCTCACAGGCTGATGTACTGTAGGGATTCTTGAATTGGCTCATTCTATCAAAGCCGATGCAGTGAAATAATTTTTGTATTGACTCATTCTATCAAAGCCAACATTATGGAAGGATCCTGGTATAGACTGATTAAAATCCCGTATTATACAAATCAAAAAGAAAATGCGTACCATCTATCCTCTGTGTTTAGTAAACAAGGATTGATTAAAGAATTCGATGGGCTACATGAAGAATATGTTTTGGTTCCAGCTGGCAACATTGTCTTTGTAAGGCTCATTATTGCAACTGTATTTTAAATGAACTTGGCATTCATTCTTAAAAACCATGCTTCGGTTTTAAACACAGTCAACTTCCCTTATCAAAGTGGCAATATTCCATCACCACTTGCATACGGAGTTTATATCTCCCAATTGATTCGATACGCAAGAGCTTGTTCTGCATATGATCAGTTTTTAAATCTCGGCAGGCTACTGGCAAAGACGTTGATGTTACAGGGGTTTGTACAGTCTCATCTAAAGTCAGCATTTCGCAAATTTTATGGTCGTTATAACGATCTAATTTGCTAGTTCAACTTTCCATTAGGTCAAATGCTGTCCGACGTGTTTCATACCAATTGTTAGGTCGTTCTTGGCACACTGATTCTGACTACGGATTACTCCGTTTACCTGATCGGGATGTAGGGCTCATAGCGGGTGTGAGGTCGACAGGGGATGCTTACTCCTCCTAGGCACCTCATCCTATCTCTGGTATGTCCAAGGGTTCGTGTTTGCCCATCTCTTTGATTTGTATTTTCTATAAGACTTACGAGATTGAATACTGTTAGTTGTCTTAGCCTTTACATTTAATATCCCAATCAATGCGATGATTGAATATGTGTTACCGTATCCATGCTGAATTCCAAAAGTTCACAAAACCCTCACAAAGATACATTGCTGGATCCAGTAAATATTCTACCAAGCCTCTGTTTTAGGAAAATATTAACAGCTGTGAAAGAGAAACTTCAAACATTCTGTGACACAATATGCCAAAAGTGGTGTATATCAAATGCGGATTCTAAAAACAAGAACCTTGCAAATTTGAAATCGCAAAACGTTTCTCAAATCAAAAACATCTCAACGTATGACTTTTCCACACTATACACGACCATTCCTCCCGACAAATAAAAGGCCACACTTTTTGACATAATAAAGAGTTGCTTCCTCAACGAAAATGGCAAAAAAGAAGAAATATTTATATCTAGTGATCATTCATCCAAAATATTACTTTGTTAAACAACACTCTGATTCCATGCGTAAGTACTCTGGATTTTGAAATTAAAATGATGCTGGAGTTCTTCATCGACGTAGGTTTTGGTGATTGGGTCTTTAAACCGTCTTTTGGAATTCCCTTGGGCACGAAGTGTTTTCCTTTGCTAGCTGACACGTTTTTGTATTCGTATGTGGCAGAATTTATTCAAAAGCTTAAAGTTATAACGTTCTAATTTGCAAATGCAACCTGCCATTGGGTCAAATGCTGTCTGACATGTTTTATACCAATTGTTAGCCGTTCTTGGCACACTGACTCTGTCAAGAGCCCTATATCCTGATCACGTAAAGGGCTCTGATCGGTCGACATGGGATGCTTACACTTCGTAGGCATCTGATACCACTTCTAGTATATCCAAGGGTCCGTGTTTGAAAACTTTTTATTTTATTATTCTTATAGGAATTATGGGATTGTTTATGATCTTCACTTTTTCAAAGTATTGTTGCAAATGCTAAAATACATTATTTATTTAAAATTCAAACCTACACTAAAACAGCATCAATGAAGTCCACTTAAGTTTGAGAATTAGTATGCACACAGAATATGCAATGAACAACATGGTGTAAATGTGAAAGGTACTAAACGCGAGATCATGCGCAAGACCAAAATGATATCCCTGACAATATTGTGAAAATGAAATATTGTATTACGTCAAAAGTTGATTTCTAAAACCTCGGTATGAAGTTTATCAATTATATGCACAAAACTTGATCTCATAATGTAATAATAGGTTTTGACAATATGGAGCTCTGCAGTTTGTACTACGTTGTTAAGTGTGATCACCAGCAACTTTACATCGCACTACTTTTTTATGAAGATACTGCACTGTCTCCTTCCGCAGGAGTATATAGATCCAGGGGTCTATTATAGAGTTCGTCACAGCTAATCTCAGAACGAGGAGCTCCAGGTCCTGGTTTTCACGACTCAGTTTGCAGGCTATTGAAAATATTCTCCACTGAAATAGAAAAAAATGTCATTTTGAAAGTTAGTGCTTCAGTATCAATAATTGACCTTCATGCATGAATGAACTAGAGTCATGCTTTAAAAATGGAGACTAGCACATGTTAGGAATATTGTACCTAATTGGTATTACGTAAATTATTTTATATTAAATGGGTTTTTCATGAAGTTTCACGGAAGGTGTGAACACAATAGACGAACCATAACAGATCTAGATTAGTGGAATCCAGGGGTTTTTATTTCTCCGGGGGGGGGGGGGGTATTGTCATATCCGTCTGTCCGACACTTTATCTGTTCATAAATTTTGAATGGTGAATGATCGAGCGTTTACATTTCAAAGGTGCATTCCTTCTGACAAGACCTTTTTTATGGCACCAGTGTTTAACCCTTTGACCTGCGTTTAAGAAAATCCATCCTATTTAATATCTCCTAAACTATTTAAGGTTTCATATTTTGTATACATATGTCTTATGGTATGCCGTTTTATTTCATACCATGATCTGTGATCTTACCTTCTCCAAAACAACAAGACATACTGGCCAGATTGGTGCTGGGACATCTCCATGCTGTGTGAATTCAAGAACAGATACATGATATATCGTCACAATTTGGGGCTATGTTGGAGGCCGCAATATGAAATCATACATTTTCATGAAGATTGATAACAAAATCACAACAGCGGGCCAGGGTTAGGGAGGGATTTGGTCCATGGGCCTCTTGTTAATGTACCATTATGATAATTTCAGCAGTCAAATAGCCCATCTTAACTATTCCGTAAAAGGAACATTTTCATTTGTATCATTTTATCAACGGAACAACTTGTTTTGTATGCATGTGGCGGTATGATGTCGGGTTTGACATTCGATCCCGGTGTCTCGCCAAACCTAAAACGTGTAACGTGTAAGTAGAAACTTTTCTTTTGCCAAGCACCTGGTATTAAAATTGAAGATCATGGTCTTTCGGATACGATCTTTAAAAAGAAGGGAATCTCATGTCATTAGCACGATACTAGGGCCTTCAGCGCTATGGATAAATAAACTTAGTGACACTTCACCTGAGGCTGGTAACGTCTCTGTACTTAAGAGTCATTCTCTGTAAGCTAAAAGATTTTCAAAATAGTAATGGAAAGGTCACCTCACCGATTTTGCTCAAATTTGGTATATAGTGATTATTTTGATGCTTACTGAGAATGGCTCTTAAAACGTAATACAACAAGCAAGCATAAAATCTTTAATGAGAGTTGTTTCCCTTGACTGAAATTTTTTGAATAGGGTTCGTTTGCTTTACACCGGAAAGGCTCGCAACCCTCACTCTAGAATACCTATAGCTAGCGTTTGGTGAAGGAGCAGTCACTGTTTACATGTATATTTATGTCTTAACGGGACTCGAACTCACGGCCTTCCGGTCACGAAACGGTCTTTCTAACCACAGAACCACCGCGACTGGTTTTTCTGTTAGTGCTTACTTACATCTTAGTCAAAATGACAAAATCAGAGGTAATGAAGAAAGTAGATTTAGGTAAAATTATTTACCGCACCAAATTGTTTATGACATTGTGGGAATTTTAAAAAAAAGGCAATTAATATGGGAAAATTGTGGAATTAGTTTCACATGTAAATCATGATTTTTGGATTTTTCAAGTTGTTGAAAAAAATAAATAAATAAAAAATGAATAAAAAAATAAAAGAAATTAATAATTAAAAAAAATCTTTAAATAACAATAAATTTTGTAAATTCCATATCAAACTATAGCACAGTGGATCAATTAGTATGAGATAAATTTAGATTTAAATAAAAAATTTGGTGCCCTGTAAATAGAGCCAATAAATATATCCAGGAAAAACATTTTAATATCCCAATGTCATCCCCCAACCCCGATTTTACGCCTATTACATTAATGCATTATAAAAACCCATATTTTACATTATTGTCATTTTAAAAATGATGTAAATAAAAAAAGAAAAATACACTTTTCAATTATGACGTCGTTAAACCCGATTTTAACTTGACCATTAGTGACGTCATTAAACTGGGCGTTGCACTTACCATTAATGGCGTCCAACATAGAGTGGAGACAACGACAATGACAGACAGGAATATGACGTTGTACACGTCTTTTTTGACACGATGGAGATGACCGTCAGTGTGATTAATATCCCTGACAAACGCCACTATCACTGATACGTTGAGGAACACAGTAATGATAAGAATTATAAACCCTATTCCTGAGTATATAACGGAATCTACAAGTTCCAGAGTATTGTCGCTGATGAAATTCAGAAAACACCAAGAACCTGGGTAAAAATAGTACACAGATCCTAAACCCATCAAATGTAGACTCGAAATCAAACCTCCCGAAGTCCAAATGGCTATCAGCATCACTATAGCCTTCTTTCTGTCGCCTCTCTCTGAATTGTAATGAAATGGAAAGTACACGGCCATACAGCGATCTATGGACATGGCACAGACGATCATCGCAGACGACAAAATCGTGAAAGAAGACAGAAAGGAATTGTAAGCACATAGCGTGTTTGGAAAGTCAAAAGTGAAGTCCGTGGCATATCTGGCTAAAATAGGCGGATACATTAGAAGAATACCACCACCGTCTGTCACTGCTAAACCTCCAACCAGTTTGTAAAACGTCTGCCACTTATGAGAAGCTGAAGTGCAGACTAATACAACTAAAGCGATTGTGTTTCCAATTACTCCAAAAGCAAATTGCAGAGACGGTGGAACCGCTGATTCCCACACGGAATTAGAGAAATTACTCCCGTTCATAGTAGTGTCTTCTATGTTCTAGGTCTCTCATGCGTAAGTCTGTTATACGCAAGAATTTTGATGACGTGAAGGTCTCATTATTAAGCGACATCATTCTTAGAAACATCGACCGCGATCATGAAAGCAATAGCTAGTTCATCTAGCGCTGATTAAACAAAAACGCTTTTTCTGGTTCACAATTACTACAAAGTACATAGTCACCTTTTTATGGATTGCATCACGTAAAAAACGGGACAGTTCTATGGTAAATCATATAATGGTTTGCAAATGACGTTTCATTATTCCGTGTTAATTATCCTAATGCATAAATACGTTGTCCTGGATTTTTTGTGGTATTGATAAAAATCAATCTTATGTTTTGGAAAATATCAACAACTTTTAAAGGATAGTCCGTCCCAACTCAGGCAAATTTACATCAAATATTTTATCTTTTAAGCTCAAAAGAGAATTTCCATTTATTCCTCAAAATTTCGATTTTAATTAAAAATTTTTTTCTCTCTCTCTGTATATATATATATATATATATATATATATATATATATATATATATATCTGTGTGTGTGTGTGTGTGTGTGTGTAAATTCTTCATTATGACACTGGAAACATTTCAGTGATATGAAGAACGACTTTTACAGGCATGGTGAAACTTGACTCATGATGAATACGTTTAAGTTTGGTGGCATATTTTCACTATTGGTTTTGTTCTCCCAGTAATGTTCCATGCTATTGTATTTTCGTAAGTTGCTCTATAGAATTATGGTAGAAATTAAAAATGATCTGGCTGTGACTTTTCAAGTTGCACATACTTCTGGTGTGGCTGTTATATTTAAGGTTGTGCGTACGTCTGGTGTTGCTGTGATTTTTAAGGTTGTGCGTACCTGGTGTGGCTGTCATATTTAAGGTTGTGCGTACTTCTGGTGTGGCTGTCATATTTAAGGTTGTGCGTACGTCTGGTGTGGCTGTCATATTTAAGGTTGTGCGTATGTCTGGTGTGGCTGTCATATTTAAGGTTGTGCGTACTTCTGGTGTGGCTGTGATTTTTAAGGTTGTGCGTACGTCTGGTGTGGCTGTGATTTTTAAGGTTGTGCGTACGTCTGGTGTGGCTGTGATTTTTAAGGTTGTGCGTACGTCTGGTGTGGCTGTGATTTTTAAGGTTGTGCGTACGTCTGGTGTGGCTGTGATTTTTAAGGTTGTGCGTACTTCTGGTGTGGCTGTGATTTTTAAGGTTGTGCGTACGTCTGGTGTGGCTGTGATTTTTAAGGTGGTGCGTACGTCTGGTGTGGCTGTGATATTTAAGGTTGTGCGTACTTCTGGTGTGGCTGTGATATTTAAGGTTGTGCGTACTTCTGGTGTGGCTGTGATTTTTAAGGTTGTGCGTACTTCTGGTGTGGCTGTGATTTTTAAGGTTGTGCGTATCTCTGGTGTGGCTGTCATATTTAAGGTTGTGCGTACGTCTGGTGTGGCTGTCATATTTAAGGTTGTGCGTACGTCTGGTGTGGCTGTGATTTTTAAGGTTGTGCGTACTTCTGGTGTGGCTGTGATTTTTAAGGTGGTGCGTACGTCTGGTGTGGCTGTGATTTTTAAGGTTGTGCGTACTTCTGGTGTGGCTGTGATATTTAAGGTGGTGCGTACGTCTGGTGTGGCTGTGATTTTTAAGGTTGTGCGTACTTCTGGTGTGGCTGTGATTTTGAAGGTTGTGCGTACGTCTGGTGTGGCTGTGATTTTTAAGGTTGTGCGTACTTCTGGTGTGGCTGTGATTTTGAAGGTTGTGCGTACGTCTGGTGTGGCTGTGATTTTTAAGGTTGTGCGTACTTCTGGTGTGGCTGTGATTTTGAAGGTTGTGCGTACGTCTGGTGTGGCTGTGATTTTTAAGGTTGTGCGTACGTCTGGTGTGGCTGTGATTTTTAAGGTTGTGCGTACGTCTGGTGTGGCTGTGATTTTTAAGGTTGTGCGTACGTCTGGTGTGGCTGTGATTCTTAAGGTTGTGCGTACGTCTGGTGTGGCTGTGATTTTTAAGGTTGTGCGTACGTCTGGTGTGGCTGTGATTTTGAAGGTTGTGCGTACGTCTGGTGTGGCTGTGATTTTTAAGGTTGTGCGTACGTCTGGTGTGGCTGTGAATTTTAAGGTTGTGCGTACGTCTGAGTTAGTATCTCGTTGTAATGAGTTAGTATCTCGTTAAAATGAGTAGGTCTCTCGTGATATTGAGTTAGTCTCCCGTTATAATGAGTTAGTCTATCGTTATAATCAGTATCTTGTTATAATGAATTAGTCTCTCGTCAAAATGAATTAGTCTCTCGTTATAATGAGTTGGCCTATCCTTATAATGATTAGGTATCTGGTTTTAATGAGTTAGTTGTCTCGTTATAAGGACCCCGTGGGGATCCGGGTTGTTAGAATAGATCCTCAGCACCCCCTAGCTTGTTGTAAAAGGCGACTAAATGGGGCGGTCCTTCGGATGAGACCACAAAAACCAAGGTCCCGTGTCACAGCAGGTGTGGCACGTTAAAGATCCCTCCCTGCTCAAAGGCCATAAGCGCCAAGCATAGGCCTAAATTTTGCAGCCCTTCACCGGCAATTATGACGTCTCCATATGAGTGAAAGATTCTCGAGCGGAACGTTAAACAATATATAATCAATCAATCAATCGTTATAATAAGTTATTTAATCTCGTTATGATGAGTTTGTTATCTCGTTATAATGAGATAGTATCTCGCTATAATGTGTTAGTATCTCGTTATAATGAGTTAGTATATCGCTATAACGAGTTAGTTATCTCGTTATAATGAGTTAGTCTTTCGTTATGATGTGTCAGTATCTCGTTATAATGAGCTAGTCTATCGTTATAATCATTTAGTTATCTCGTTATGATGAATTAGTTTTCGCGTTATAATGAAGTAACCTCTCGTTATAATGAGTTAGTTATCTCGTTATAATAAATTAGTTATCTTGTTATAATGAGTTTCTTATCTCGTTATAATAACTTTGTTATCTCGTTATTCTGAGTTTATTATCTCGTTATAATGAGTTAGTCCATTGTTGTAATGAGTTAGTTTCTCGTTATATTGATTTAGTCTCTCGTTATAATGAGTTAGTATCTCGTAATAACGTGTTCGTATCTCGTTATAGTGAGTTAGTATCTCGTTATAATGAGTTAATCTCCCTTTATAATGAATTAGTGTCTCGTTATAATGAATAGTATCTCGTTATAATGAGCAAGTCTCTCGTTATAATGAGTTAGTGTCTCGTTATAATGAATAGTATCTCGTTATAATGAGCTATTATCTCGTTATAATGAGTTAGTATCTCGTTTTAATGAGTTAGTCTTTCATTATAATGAGTTAGTCTCTCGTAATAACGCGTCATTATCTCGTTATCATGATTTATTATCTCGTTATAATGAGTTAATATCTCCTGATAATAAGTTTTGCATCTCGTTATATCGAGTTACTTATCTCGTTATAATAAGTTAGGTATCTCGTTATAAAGACTTCGTCTATCGTTATAATGAGTCAGTGCCTTGCTATAATGAGTTAGTTATCTTGTTATAATGAGTTAGTCTTTCATTATAATGTGTTAGTCTATCGTTATAATGAGTTAGTATCTCGTTATAATGAGTTAATCTCTCGTTATAATGAGTTAGTCTATCGTTATAATGATTTAGTATCTCATTATAATCCTTTAGTCTCTCGTTATAATGAATTAGTATCTCGTTATAATGAATTAGTATCTCGTTATAATCAGTTAGTTATCTCGTTATAATGAATCAGTATCTCGTTATAATGAGTTAGTATCTCGTTACAATGACTGATTGATTGATTTTATATTGTTTAACTTCCCAGTTGAGAATTCACTCATATGGAGACGTCACCATTGCCGGTGAAATTTTGTAAAATTCAGGCCTATGCTTGGCGCTTGGGGCCTTTGAGCAGGGAGGGATCTTTATCGTGCCACACCTGCTGTGACATGGGACCTCGGTTTTTACGGTCTCATCCGAATGACCGCTCCATTCAGTCGCCTCTTACGGCAAGCCATTTTTGATGACGAAGCAAGTGTTTATGAAAAAATCTGGTCTTTAATTTATCTTGAGATATGGTCGTGTAATGTGTTGTAAAATCATACGTTTTAATGTTGTTGATTTAAGAAAAGTTTTGTGATTTCAAATTAACCAAACGTCCTTTAAAATTTATAAAAATCCACATTAGATTTACACCACTTCTGGCATATGTTGCGGCACAGTACGTTTGATGTTTCTCATTCACAGCAGTTAATATTTTCGTGAGGAGCAAATATAGGGGCTTGATAGAATTTTACTGGTTCCAGGAATGGATCTTTGCTTGTAAGGGTTTTTGTGGAGTTTGAGGATCCAGTAGAAGTATAACAACTCATTCGTCCACTCCTCTGACTGGATATTAAACGTGTTTAAAACTGAAGCATGATTTTGATTTATTAATAGATTATATATTGTTTAACGTCCCGCTCGAAAATTTTTCACTTATATGAAGACGTCGCCATTGCCGTTGAAGGGCTGCAAAAATTTACGCCTATGCTTGGCGCTTGGGGACATTGAGCAGGGAGGGATCTTTATCGTGCCACACCTGCTCTGACACGGGACCTCGGTTTTTGGGTCTTATCCGAAGGACCGCTCCATTAATCGCCTCTTACGACAAGCAAGGGGTACTTAGGATCTATTCTAGCCTGGGTCTCCACGGGGCCATATATATATATATATAACGTGAAACAGACTATAATATTTTCTGCGTAAATATGGTATATTTTATGTAATATTTTAGTGTTTAATAAATGTAACACGGTGCCTATGCAACATTAAAATTTAAATATGACATTTTAAAACGAAACGGAGAATAGACGTATAATTTTTTTTTTACGATAATCAGAGTTTTTTTTCAAAGTTGGACAAGCGTCCAAATCTAAGAACGATAACTCTTTCCTACCATCTCTTACTTCAGCTTTATCAGATTCACTGATACGTAAATTTATATAGTGTGAAAAGAAATAAAGCACAATATACCATGATATCTGGTTAATACTTACATTAACATTGGAGTTCCTTATAGCACATCCATTCCCGGTAGAAATTTGCGAGGTCTCGGATAGCTTGCGTTGAAATCTCGGGAGTAACGAGATTAAAT
Organism: Ostrea denselamellosa; assembly: GCA_024699665.1. NCBI lineage: Eukaryota > Metazoa > Mollusca > Bivalvia > Ostreida > Ostreidae > Ostrea > Ostrea denselamellosa. Next base: position 464,053 of record JAMZEH010000077.1, read on the forward strand.
TTCAATCGGAAGCCCCTGATTTTATGCTCTACTTAACACCGATAAATGATATATTCCAAACACGCTAGTAGTTGTGACACATGTCACATTTGACTCACTTTTACCTTACGCCAACATACAATTAGGTCCACATCATATTCGCACAAAACTTTACTCTGTTCCGTTGAGAGTTTTGAATACGTTATTTGAAGAAACCAATACTAGTCCATACGTGGGTTTTTCCACACCAGAATACAGACTGAATTCTATGATTATGGATGTTGCCCACCACAAGCCCTTTAAACCACATCGAGTTTTGGATGATATTACTTCCAAATCAAGTCGCCAGTTCCTTAAACTCAAATTTACTAACAAAGGAAATGATGCCGTCAACGTAAGCGACATTCTTCGTCATAAAAAAGTCCAGTCTTGTATTCCAGAATATCTCAAGTTCAAGTCTACACCTTGTATTTCCTACAGATATACTTCCACTACTGCCTCCAAACTTTAACTACAAACAAACTGCAGACCATCTTATACTCAATCCACCTAGTATTCTTGTTCTTCATAATATTATTATTTAACTATAGGTCAGCTGGACATGTCATTACTGGTAATGTTGATATCGTTAAAAATGAAGACCTAAAATCACTTATTTTAAACGTTCCTAAATTCAGACAACTTCGATCTTCCAATTGGCGATAGAACTTCATGTAAAGGTGATGATAACTAACAGTATTCAATCTCGTAATTCCTATAACAAATACAAATCAGAAAGATTAGAAGTCAGATCAGATGTGACAATCTGTATTAACTTTGAATAAATTGCTGTTTAATTCCAAACATTCAGGTCCAATTCCACCTTTTAAAATGCTAATCCGTTTAGCTATAAGGCAAGTTTTAAAATTAAGAACTTATCAAATAAAATATGGCACCTGTTGTGAACCAACAGGAAACTAATACGCAATATCTCTAAGATAACGATTTAACCGTATATAAAATTTAACCGTATATAAAATTTAATCGTGGTGATATCTCCATATAAGTGAAAAATTCTCAAGCGGGACGTAAAACAATATACAATCAATCATATATATATATAAATGTGTGTGTGTCTGTGTCCGTGTGTGTATCTGTGTGTGTGTGTGTGTGTGTATGTGTGTGTCTGTGTGTGTGTCTGTGTGTGTGTGTATGTGTGTCCGTGTGTGTGTGTCTGTGTCTGTGTGTGTGTGTCTGTGTGTGTGTCTGTGTCTGTGTGTCCGTGTGTGTGTGTGTGTGTGTGTCTGTGTCCGTGTGTGTGTGTGTGTGTCTGTGTCCGTGTGTGTGTGTCTGTCTGTGTGTGTGTCTGTGTGTGTCTGTGTCCGTGGGTGTGTGTGTGTGTGTGTGTCTGTGTGTGTGTCTGTGTCTGTGTGTGTGTGCGTGTGTGTGTCTGTGTCCATCTGTGTGTCTGTGTGTTTGTGTCCGTGTGTGTGTGTGTGTCTGTGTGTGTGTCTGTGTGTGTGTGTCTGTGTGTGTCTGTCTGTGTGTGTCTGTGTGTTTGTGTCTGTGTGTCTGTGTGTGTGTGTGTCTGTGTCCGTGTGTGTCTGTCTGTGTGTGTGTGTCTGTCTGTGTGTGTGTGTGTCTGTGTGTGTGTGTCTGTGTCTGTGTGTGTGTGTGTCTGTCTGTGTGTGTGTGTGTGTGTCTGTGTGTGTGTCTGTGTGTGTGTGTGTGTGTCTGTGTGTGTGTCTGTGTGTGTCTGTGTGTGTGTGTCCGTGTGTGTGTGTGTATGTCTGTGTGTCTGTGTCTGTGTGTGTGTGTCCATGTGTGTGTGTGTGTGTGTGTTTGTGTCTGTGTGTGTGTGTGTCTGTGTCCGTGTGTGTGTCTGTGTGTGTCTGTCTGTGTGTGTCTGTGTGTGTGTGTGTCTGTGTGTGTCTGTCTGTGTGTGTCTGTCTGTGTGTGTGTGTCTGTGTGTGTCTGTCTGTGTGTGTGTGTGTCTGTCTGTGTGTGTGTGTGTCTGTGTGTGTGTCTCTGTGTGTGTGTGTGTGTGTGTGTGTCTGTGTGTGTGTCTGTGTGTGTCCGTGTGTGTGTCTGTGTCTGTGTGTGTGTGTGTGTCCATGTGTGTGTCTGTGTGTGTGTGTGTGTCTGTGTGCGTGTGTGTGTCTGTGTCCGTGTGTGTGTCTGTGTCCGTGTGTGTCTGTGTGTGTCCGTGTGTGTGTGTGTGTGTCTGTGTGTCTGTGTGTGTGTGTGTCCGTGTGTGTGTGTCTGTGTGTGTCCGTGTGTGTGTCTGTGTGTCCGTGTGTGTGTCTGTGTGTGTCCGTGTGTGTGTGTGTGTCCGTGTGTGTGTGTGTGTCCGTGTGTGTCTGTGTGTGTGTCTGTGTGTCTGTGTGTCTGTGTGTGTCTGTGTCCGTGTGTGTCTGTGTGTGTCCGTGTGTGTGTCTGTGTGTGTGTCTGTGTCTGTGTGTGTCTGTGTGTGTCCGTGTGTGTCTGTGTGTGTCTGTGTCCGTGTGTGTCTGTGTGTGTCCGTGTGTGTGTCTGTGTGTGTGTCTGTGTGTGTCTGTGTGTGTCTGTGTGTGTCTGTGTCTGTGTGTGTCCGTGTGTGTCTGTGTGTCTGTGTGTGTCTGTGTCCGTGTGTGTCTGTGTGTGTCCGTGTGTGTGTCCGTGTGTGTCTGTGTCTGTGTGTGTCCGTGTGTGTCTGTGTGTCTGTGTGTGTCTGTGTCCGTGTGTGTCTGTGTGTGTCCGTGTGTGTGTCCGTGTGTGTCTGTGTCTGTGTGTGTCCGTGTGTGTCTGTGTGTCTGTGTGTGTCTGTGTCCGTGTGTGTCTGTGTGTGTCCGTGTGTGTGTCCGTGTGTGTGTCTGTATGTGTGTGTGTGTGTGTCCGTGTGTGTCCGTGTGTGTCTGTGTGTGTGTGTCTGTGTGTGTCCGTGTGTGTGTCTGTGTGTGTGTCTGTGTGTGTGTCTGTGTGTCTGTGTGTGTCTGTGTGTGTTTGTGTCTGTGTGTGTGTCTGTGTGTGTGTCTGTGTGTGTGTCTGTGTGTGTGTCCGTGTCTGTGTGTGTCCGTGTGTGTGTCTGTGTCCGTGTGTGTGTGTCTGTGTGTGTGTCTGTGTGTTTGTTACAACTCCCTGCCATTACGTATTGTAAATGGTGGAGGACATGCCTCTGTTACCTTAAAAGTCTCACCCTCTCGCTCTCTTTCTCTCACCTGCACATTTGCTGTAATTATAAAGAGAGATAGGCTTCAATTGTACCTACAGTAAATGAAAACGAATCAATTCAGCACTCTCTTTTCTTATTTAAGATGAAAGTCGCGGTAGCTCAGTGATTAGAGTGCTTCGTACCCGGGAGATCATGAGTTCGAACCCCGCTCGCGCCATGACTGCATCAGTCCTAAGTGATAAGTAAAAGTGCAGACAGCTTTACAATTTTCAGCCACTTGGAGCTATCACGGACTTCAGTTTATGAATTGAGGTAAGAAATTCAACTTCAAAATGATATCTAATGTTGCACATTCTATGTAATTACTTGTTGCAATGCACAAACACTCTATTTGGTAATACAGTGCCAGAGGCCCAGCTAAAACTCGACCAAAAAATAATAGGCATTTTTCTGAACTCATTTCTGCATACTTTAGGAAGTGTACGGAATTTCGGGATCTACTTTGGTAGTAATATAGATTGGTTATTTGTAATCACGTTAGAATGCAGAGTAGAATTTTATAGCATTTAGGTTACTGATTTTTCATCGGCAAACCTTGGGTACCCTAAAATTAAAAGTGTATACCTTTACTCTTAAACAATAAAATCGAACCCATGCGATATATTGCCCTAAGTTACGACCTTGTGCTACGACTCTGAGCCTAAGCATAGGTCTAAATTTGTGATACTTCACCTACAGCTGGTGACATCTCAATAGGAGTGAAAACTCATCGACGGGACGTAAAACAAACAAACAACCATTTAAACAAACAACCATTTAAAACATCTTTAAAATGAAACACCGAAAATGACATATCGCAAGGTGTTATCGAAGAGAAAGGAAAAAATACCACTGAATTAAATGCAAATTATATCTTATTGTAATTCTTGTTCATCATATAAAACACTATAAAATCGACTGCAACGTGGGATTTGTGCAAGGCTGAAATAATGCTACTGAATCTACACCAGCCTACAATAAAATGCTTTGAAATTTCGGAACAGCCAATGCACCCTTTGACCTTGGCAACGCCCCATATTTGGTAAGGCGTTACTAAAAAGGGATGTCTATTTGTAACAAACATTTATCCATTGTCCAGGATGAAACCAATGTCATTTTCAATAGATATGATTCAATGATTGTAAATATTAAAGAAAGAAGTTGCCAAATCAAATACAGTCTACCCCACTTGTATTGAAGTGACTTATATTCAACGATATATTATATTAAAAGTTACCAATATTGAACTATCTGTTATATTGAAGTCACTTATATTAAACTATCTGTTATACTGAAGTAAAAAAGAAATCCCTAGTAACATTATTTCAGTTATATTGAACTTTGAATATAATGAACAATTCAAGATCCGGTCGGTCTCCTAAATTTCGGTATATCCGGAGTAAACTGTATACGGAGTGAAAGCCAAGTTTGTTTTTCTAGCCAGATTGACCCCTTAGATAAACCAAACACATTGATTTAAGCATATTGCAAAATTTGTACTGAATTCCACTTTCACTCTTTTAAAAGAGTGGAATGTTATTGTATACTATACAAAATTATCAAAAGTATAAAAAAGTGAAGATAAGGGACGGGGGACGGAGGTCCAGCTTTATTTATGGCCTTATCCATTTTATTCCTGCTATCAAAAACCCCGCAAGCTAATCAATTTGACTTGACTAAGCAGAGATTTAAATAAGGATTTGTAAAATAATTTTCGAACAGAAAAAATATTTACCCAGTGTCAAAACGCATATGCTGTGGATTATTTCTAGGAGAGGACTAGACCTTTAAAGCTGCCGGATGCCATTATGGTTTAGATTGATTGTATTTTGTTTTACGCCGATTTAATATTTCAGAGATATTACCTCAGAGAGATGTTCTTGTGTGGTGATTTGTTAAAGTTTTCATTTTGATGTGTGATCCCGTAAAATGATATCGGTCATTTATATTGAAATACAATGCATATCTAGTTACGTAAATACCGAGTAAAACCAACTTTTTTCATGTATTCGGGAAAAGAAAGAAAAAACGACCACAAAGAAAAACTCCAATATAATGGCAAATTTTATTAACACCTTGGTTGATTGGACATTGTTTAACGTCCCACTCGAGATCTAAAATTGTTCTATCATAAGGAGACGTTACCCTTATGATCTTTGTGCAGGAGGGATCTTTAACGTGCCACACCTGCCGTGAGACGGGGACCTCGGGTTTTGCGGTCTAATCCGAAGGACCACCCATTCAGTCGCCTCTTACGACAAGCAAGGGGTGCTGAGGACCTATACTAACTTTCCGTATCCCCACTTTGAGTTACTTTTTATATACGACGATAATAACATTTTTCGACAGAAATGTTGATACACTATAATTTTTGCATCCCCTATTTAAAACAAACAAAACTTTTTTTTTTTTTTTTTTTTTTTTTTGGATTTTCATATCTTTTATTTCCCAGAACCTACTCTATAACAATAATAACAAAACCTAACTAATATAATAGGGCAGCTGTCAGGGATGGGGCCCTGACTAAGCTCCCTCAAAATACATCAAAGTTTACCCTAAGGTGCCATGCATGGTACCTATTTTCTATTTCATGCAATAAATATATAATTTTCAGTGAATACATAGAACATATATAAATAAAGCAATGGATTTGTTGCGTCACTATTACATCACGCAGGATGCATAAACATTGACAAGGGTTTGAACTACAAGTATAAAAATACATATAAATGAACACATATAATGCATACTTAAATCTGATTAATATTTATTATATGTAATTATTTCAGCGATATAAGCTGTATAATGTAAAAAGTGATACAAGCCGCGCCGCCACAATTGAGTTCACAGATCATATTTGACTCATTGTGCGGCTCTGGTAGAGGACAGGACCCTCTCAATAGTGACTTTGCATATAACAAAGTATAAAGACGGTGTGGAATAATTAATATAAAATATAATTTACATTACAAGATTGAATTATAATATTTTTACAATGCTGTCGAGAATATTTGAGAAAGATACATTGTTTAATCTTTTGTAAACATCTACATTGAATGCAAGGATGCCTTTTATATGGTTTCGTATGTCATGATATTGTTCTTTTTTGTTTTGTAATCTACAATATATTCTATATTTATAAATTTTGCATGCAATTAATGAGATAAGATTATTCAAAAAGATAGTTTTCTCATTCATTTCCCAAAAAAACCCAATCACAATAGTTTTCCATGAAACTTGAAAATTCAATATTTTTTCAACAATTCTCCAAATTTCACATACATTTTTACACTTGAGTATCAGATGCTCATTGTCTTCTTTTTCTTTACATAATGTACATAAATCTGTTTCTGCGACTTTCCATTTCATTAACATAACTTGGTTGCTGGTTAAATTGTTCAGCAACTTGTAATTAAAATCAGCAACATGGGGATCAAATATATTACATATCTTTTGTTTATAAATTGCAGTCCAAGACTGCTTTGAAATATTGAAATTTCTATAATAAAAATTTTGGTGTAAAGGAGGTACAAATTTGATATTACGGAAAATGTCATAAAACATTTTACTTGAGAAATCTTTAACTTGTACATATCCATGATTTGAAAGTAGAAGAAATGAATTATCTTTTATACGTACATTTTCATATATGAAGTTTTTGACTTCAAAAGGTCGTAATAATTTATCTACAGCGTTTTTAACTACATTGTATTCACAGATCCAGTTTTTTTTACATAACAATTTGTCTGTGAACCATTCTATCGGCTTGATACCATTCTCATCTATTATGTCACTTACATATCTAAGACCACTCTTCAGCCATGTTTTTATAAATAAGGGTTTATTTTTTAACAACACTTTATTATTGCTCCATAATGGTTCCTTCAGTACATCATTCAAACAATATAATGTATTAATTTTCTTGCATTCATTGAAAAATACCAACATTTCTTTGTAGAACAGAGGAAAGTTATCCATTATCTCATAATCTTTTATAATAGTAAGATTAGTTTTAATTAGATAATTAAAATCATAATTGCTTTCTATACAAATGCTATTCACAAAATCATATAATGGATTTCTTTTATCTAATATTTTCTTAATCCATGATGCCCTTAGAGATTTAATTTTTGATAAAATATCAACAACTCCAATACCTCCACTATCAATATGTCCTATTAATGTATTTCTTTTTATTCTATCTTTTTTCTTCCAAATGAAATTGTAAATAAGTCTTTGCAGATCTTTGATAACATTAGAATCTGGTAGGTTTAAAATAGAAGCTACATAAATAATTTTAGATACTACTATACTATTTATTATGCAAACCTTGCCAAACATTGTTAAGTTTCTTGTTTTCCAGGATTCAAAAAGTTTTTCCGCATCACTCGTAATTTTTGTCCAATTATTTCTCAGACACATTTCTTTATCATGCCCTATGTATATGTCTAATGCTTTTACACACGAAACATTAACATAAACATTGTGAATTTTCTTATATTTATTTTTTAAAGGTCCAGTTAGAATGCATTCAGTTTTTGACATATTCAATTTCATACCTGAAACCTTACTAAAGACATTTATTACCTCTAATGCTTTCTTTAATGACTTTTCATTTTTCATTGGAAGTGTAGAGTCATCTGCATGCTGTATTATTTTAATGTCCTTTTCCATGCCTTGTTTTTGAAAACCTTCTATACTGGGATTTTTTCTTATTGCTATTCCTAATATTTCGGCCACAAAAAGAAATAAAATCGCTGAAACCGGACAGCCTTGCCTAATTCCTCTTTGCATTGTGCACTTTCTAGATAACCATCCATTATTTTTAATCATGAAGATTGGGTTAGTATATAATATATTAATCCACTTAATAAAATTTTCCCCGAAATTAAATTTTTTCAACACTTCAAACATAAAGTTCCACTCAATCGAGTCAAACGCTTTCTGAAAATCTAGAAATAAAAGTATCAATTCCTCGTCATTTTCTTCACAATAGTCAAAAATGTCTAAAATTAATCTTGCATTTAGTGCGATATTCCTACCTTTGATATATGCTGTTTGATTTATAGATATATATATGGTGAAAAATTTGGTTAACACAGAGAAGAATTCAATAATATCTCGTTTAATCAATTCTGCTATATTTTGGTCTTCCACGATTTGAATTGTAAGCACTGTATCATACAGTCACCATTTCATATTATTTGTTAATCTTGCCACTAAATCTTCACAACAATATCGGCACAACTCGAGTCACGACCTTTATCAATATATTCAGTAAAAATATTCATTGATCTGGTATAAAACTCTCCTCTTCTGTGTCAATTGTTTTCATTTTTATTTGTTTTCAGGCGTTGAAAAGGAATTAGAAGTAATAAACAAATATCTGACATTTCACGCGAACTTATCATTAAAGAGTCAATGAGTCGTACAATCGCCGTGTCTGGACTACAGAGTCATTGGCTAATGGCTACCAATTATGGTGCGCAGTTACAGCGATCTATCTCATTTGCATTAATAGCAGAGTCACTTACATTGCGTCCTTTTAAAGGTTATTTAAAACTGGCAATTTCTGCTATGCACGTGACACTATCACCATCGGTATCTCGGGAAATCTTCTTATTGGGACACGAGATAATGCGAGATTGCAATTAAGGTCATTGAATTCCCAAGATTTTGGATCCATCAAATGAAGTAGAATTACGCTATGTTTACATGGAATATTTTTATTACGTGATCAAACAACAAGAAACTCGGTCATTGATATTTGGAATGCACCAATAAAAAAGACATTTTTAAAGGATTTCAATTTTTGGTTAATGTTTGGCATTGAATTTTAAAGTACAGATTTGTGTTGAGGATATACAAAAATAAAGGTGATTTAATGGGAAAATTTGATGATATATATATATATATATATATATATATATATATATATATATACCTGTGTGTGTGTGTGTGTGTGTGTGTGTGTGTGTGTGTGTGTGTGTGTGTGTGTGTTTAGCAATATTAAACACTTACAAATAGTTTTACAAAATTTTACAACGATGTTTTTTGGGAAACCTGTATCCTAAATCCATTCTTTCTTCAACTCCGCTAAGACATTTCTTTTATATGTGCTGTAGGTAATGCTTAGTAAATATTTGATATGCGGTTTTCACTTTACATTTCAACGCCATTTGTTGCGAGATGTTTCTTGGTCAATAACATGACATTACAACGCAGAAATATTAACCACGGTCACATTACAATTACACGATTTCGATACTAACATAGTAAATGGCATCGCTGACGTCAGTTACCGATCACCGTCTGAGGCTAGGGGTATATCCTGGCTTTCATTCGTCCTCGAATAACAAACACATTAACCTGTATAGGATCCGACACGCACACACAGAGAGAGAGAGAGAGAGAGAGAGAGAGAGAGAGAGAGAGAGAGAGAGAGTTTTCCTTTCATAACCTACAAGCTATCGTTCGCTGCGTAAACGAGAGGTCTTGAGTTCGAGTTCCGCTCGTGCCATAGCTGCGTCAAAAATTGGTAGTGATTGCTCCTTCGCCAAACACTCGACATTTAGAAGTAAGAATCACGGGTCGTTTGGATATGACCTTAAACAATGAGATCCTATGTCGTGAATGTGGCGTTGATACATTGAAGAACCCTTACTGTTACGGCCCCCAAGCGCTAAGTTTGTGGTATTTCACGTACAACTGATAGCGTTAAAATTTCTCTTAGAGACGTTTGTTTGTTTTACGTCCCGTCGAGAATTTTTCACTCATATTGAGACGTCACCAGCTGTAGGTGAAGTACCACAAATTTAGACCTATGGTTAGCGCTCAGGGCCGTAGCAGTGAGGGTTCTGTAACGTGCCAACGCCTACCGTGACACGGGACCTCCGTTTTTAAGGTCATATACGAAAGACCCGTGATTTTCACTTCTAAATACCGAGCTTTTGGGGAAGGAGCAATCACTACCTATTTTTCGTCTTAGGTTTGACGCGGTCATGGCACGAGCGGGGCTCGAACTCACGACCTCTTGGTTACGAAGCGAACGCTCTAACCACTGAGCTACCGCGACCAGTGTAAAACACACACACACACAGATATATATATATATATATATATATATATATATATATATATGTGTGTGTGTGTGTGTGTGTGTGTGTGTGTGTGTGTGTATGTGTGTGTGTGTGTGTGTGTGATCGACAAGAACCTGAAATTGTTGACAAGTTTGATTATCTGGGTATGTCTTTATCCTACAATGGTAAATTTAATCAAAATCAAAAACATTTTGCAGATCAGGGCAGAGAAGCATTGTTTGCGTCAGCCCTAACCTCAACGTATCGAGACAATTGTGTTTGATACTAATATGTTAAAAGTATTTTGTACTATGTACGGCTTTCATAATGCTCCCCCAAAATGGCTCGGTGTTAAAAACTCCATTTGTAACCTTTTAGTATATTAGGAATTGGGAATTTTTCCACTGACAATTCATAGGTTATTATTATGAAGGATTTTTAAATATTGGTTGAAAATCAGAAGAAGTGAAAATTGTATTATTAAGTCATGTTATGAAGATAAGTTGCCACATAACGATGAGTGGGTTGTAAATGTTAAAAAAAAAGAATTAATTACTTTGGGATTAAATTATTTGTTTGAAAGTCATATGTCTAATGAAATTTTATATTCTATTATTGAACAAAGACTATTTAATACAACAAAACAACAGATATTTAAAGATATTTGTAAAATGTTCAAAGGTGTTTTATATCAACACCTCATTGATAATTTTTGCATCAAATATTACTTGTGTTAACCTATCAATAGTAAATTTAAGAAATATCAAACTAAATTTAGAACTTCATCTCATAATCAAAATATTGATTGATTGATTGATTGGAATATGGAAATAGGAAGACATTGTAGCATTGTTAAAAGCAATAGGTATTGTAAAAAATGTAGCTTGTCTGTTGTAGAGGACGAATTCCATTTTATACTTAAATGTTCATTCTATAATGAACTGAGATCAAAATACATATAAAGATATCATTATAAATAGCCAAGTTCCTTCAAACTGGTTCAATTACTAAGTGTTCAAAATGTTAAAGAACTGGTTAATTTAGGTAAATACTTGTAATTAGCATGCATAAAATCAGAAAAATGAGATCCTTAATTTAGCTTTTGTTTTATTAAGGCTTATTCTCCTGTGGGATGTTTGGGTATACCAAATTATATTATTCTGATTCTGATGAGTCGTTTGACACCTTGAACATACCCACTGGTACTCGCACTAATATTCATACAACATAACAGAAGTGTCACTGTTTGGACGCCTCGCGTGCTTCCTACTGTTTGGACGCCTCGCGTGCTTCCTACTGTTTGGACGCCTCGCGTGCTTCCTACTGTTTGGACGCCTCGCGTGCTTCCTACTGTTTGGACGCCTCGCGTGCTTCCTGTTAGAGCGAGATAAGCACAAATGCTTGATTTACCAGGAGATATCCACTATGCTTGGCTATCAATACAGGTGTGGAATTTCCATCGCATTTGTCATACATGTAGTTAGTAATTTTCTTCGAATGCATTTTTTATCCTTTCGGATTTTCGTAGTAATCATTTTTATCATGAAGCAATTAAACAATATCTAATTAATGAATATTTAAATCATGAATAAAATCTTGAAAAGATGAAGGCGAATCTCCTCACGGAGAAAATAGAAACTCGGTCGATTCGATATCAAGGAAGTTCTCGGCAAATGTTACTTCTGGGATCTGAAAAGCTGAGAGGTCCATTAAATATGCCCTCGTACGTGCACAGAAATTAAAACAACGAAGGAATTGCACTTCAAAGTCTCTCTAAACGACTAATCAAAATTGAAATGTTGGTGAAACGTTTACAAAATCCATGAAACAAATAAAATAACAAATCCTAGTCACCGATATTACTGAAGTCTTTTAACCGTGTTCTACAAACATTGTTCTATCAGATCTTTTCCCGAGAAACAGAGAAACGTAAATATTAGGTTGTGTAGCGTACAGCATACGAGGAACTTATTCTGTCTCGCTAATGAGCTAAATTTCTATTATTGTGGTGAAATCAAACAACAGCAAGTGTGTTCAGTAGTTTTTGTTTTTTTTTAGTTTTTTGGTTTTTTTTTTTTTGTGTGTGTGTTCAGTAGTTGGCTGGGTGTCCTCTTCACGGTACAACTGATTTCTAATATTGCAGAGATAACACGTCCTGGAGTAGAATGTCCTTGTATAAGAATTGCTCCTGCCACTGTAGACCCACGCTTTAGATGTTTATCTTATGGTTCAGAGCATGCTGGGATATCAGCCGAGAGCACACAGAAAACGTTACATGGGTAGCGTTTTCACGGCCGCGGAAGCTCATAGGGACTTGTCACATCATTATTTTATATGGATGGTACTCTGTACCACCACAAAGAAGGACACGCAAAACACCCCGCCCTTTTTGATTGATTGATTATTTATTGCTTTCCGCCACACTCAACAATTTTTCAGTTATCTGGTGGCGTCCAGTTTTTGTTGGTGGAGGAGAGAACCCAGATACAATGTACCTGAGAGGAGACCACCGACCTTCCGCAAGTAAACTGGCAAACTTAGTCACATAACGCCGCGGCCGAGATTCGAACACGCGCCGACAGAGGTGAGAGGCTTTGTGATTTTGAGCCCGGTGCTCTAACCACTCGGCCACGGAGGTCCGCCCCCCCGCCCTTTTTCACACACACACACACACACACACACACACACACACACACACACACACACACACACACACACACACACACACACACACACACACACACACACACACACACACACATTTATATTCTTTCTGATAGCAATGCACATACCTCTTTACTTACTAATTGACTTACTTATTGAATTATCTAAAGTGATATATAGCAACATCCCTTTGTTGCTTTAAATCAGCGACCAATCTTTCAAATGTGAGACCGGGCGAAGCGATATTATGTGCCACTGAGCATTTATATGCTCTAAAATTAGCGGTGAAAAATTAACACAAAATTTGGCAGTTTTACCCTCGACGTACATTCAATGTTCAGCTGTCAATGTATCTTTTTCATAGATACATGATTAATTGATTGATTGTATGTTGTTTAACTTCCCGCTTGAGAATTTTCACTCATATGGAGACGTTACCATTGCCGATGAAGGCCGCAAAATTCAGGCCTATGCTCGTCGCTTATGGTCTTTGTGCAGGGAGGGATCTTTAACGTGTCACACCTGCTGTGACACGGGACTTCGATTTTTGCGGTCATAACCGAAGGACCGCCCCATTTAGTCGCCTCTTACAAAAAACAAGGAGTATTGAAGACATATTCTAACCCGGATCCACACGGGATTAGACACATGTTGACATGCAGCTGACACATGTTGATAGACAGCTGACACATGTTGATAGATAGCTGACACATGTTGACATACAGCTGACACATGTTGATAGACAGCTGACACATGTTGACATGCATCTGACACATGTTGATAGACAGCTGACACATGTTGATAGACAGCTGACACATGTTGACATGCAGCTGACACATGTTGATAGACAGCTGACACATGTTGACATGCAGCTGACACATGTTGATAGACAGCTGACACATGTTGATAGACAGCTGACACATGTTGATAGACAGCTGACACATGTTGATAGACAGCTGACACATGTTGATAGACAGCTGACACATGTTGATAGACAGCTGACACATGTTGATATAACAGCTGATACTGTCGAGAGTAACAGTTATATTCCCAAAAGCAGTACTTCATTTTCTTTCTTCTACATGAAGTAGAAGGGGATTTTCAGAGCGGGACGTCCTCTCTCAACACGCGAGATCAGCCCTGCATTGGTTACAGCAACTGACACCAGGTTGGTTGGCTATTTTACGTTGTGATCCACTGGATGAACCTAAGACATTCAGTAAATTCAAAGGTTAACTCTGCCATCAGCCATCTTTCCGGACCTTTCAATGAACTTTCATCGACTGAATTGCACGATTTCTTTCAGTGGGATTTTTTTTAGGTCACCTGAGTAAACAATTGCAGTTGGTAGCGTCCATCGTGTACCAAACATTACAATAACGAGGAGGAGATATTATATTACATTACATTATTTTGATACTTACTCCTCCTAATCGGGATGTGGGGCTCACGGCGGGTGTGACCGGTCGACAGGGGATGCTTACTCCTCCTAAGCACATGATCCAACCTCTGGTGTGTCCTGGGGGTCTGCCCTTCTCTTAGTTCTGTGTTCAAATTGATCAGTGTTCGTTATCTACACTTTTTTCATTGATATAATCTATAATATACTATTACATACAGCAGTACATGTCTAGATTTGTGTTGTAGTTATAAAAAAAAACCATTGGGCAAAATATTACTTATGGAATATAGATTATATCATATTTATCGAATAATCACATTTATCGAATAATGGGATCATTTATTGAATAATCGCATCATTGTTTGAATAATGACATCATTTATTGAATAATGACATCATTTATTGAATAATCACGTAATCTATTGAATAATCGCATCATTTATTGAATAATCGCATCATTTATTGAATAATCACGTCATTTATTGAATAATCACACCATGTATTGAATAATCACATCATTTATTGAATAATCACACCATTTATTGAATAATCACATCATTTATCGGGTAAACATAATAAGCATAATACACGACAGCATTACTAAAATAATGTAAAACGTATGTCATCCTAGATAACCTTGGATGAATAAGGAGTCCTTGCGGAGACTTTTACCTCAACTATTGATTCTGTGATTTGAAAGCCTTGTTTTACGTGGGGACTGATAGTGATGTAACCTTGCAACTGTCGCCAGATATTTCTGAGACCATGCAAAGATCTGCACTCGTTTAACGTCTGAATAGTCGTCTTTGTAATCGTTGAACTTAAAACGTACTTTTGGCGGGGTAGAGCCAAACTAATTCAGTTGCATTTTCTCGCATCCTCATCTGATGAAGGTACAATTAACGGAAATGTTTTCACTTTTGAAAGTAGTTAATCAAATTATGAATTTAATTTCACGCACGCGGCAGGTGCTCATTTCGTTGTTACATGTAGCATATTCACATACATTTGCATTTCCAATTTTTTATTTTGCCCTTCATATCCTTACAAATTGTATTTTTGTCATTTTCCCTCATGAATGCGTTGCAGTTGTAAACAATGCCTGTATGAATCTTGATAAAAATACAGGTAGTAGTCAATTTTAATGGATGAAAATTCCGACCGAGGTTTACGTAAAACGTAATGAATATATAAAAAAAAATATATAATTTCGATTTTAAAAGTACATGAGGGTATGAACGGCAATGCTTCACACCGGCATACTTTCATTGCGCGCTAGCGTACGTCATGAAGTGAACCCGCGTATTTTCAAAAATGAAATTTAATTCTTAAGTGATAGGCAGTCATTTCGCTAACCGATCGTAGATCGTAGATGTAAACATGAACATAGCATATACGTTATGACGTGCGATTTACGACAAATAGAGATCGTAATATTCTACGAGTGATCTAGGACTGTCCTTAATCTTGAATGAGATTCGCCTTGGCTGGGTATCTGGACTGACGCCTTCACCGAATCTCAGAGCAGTCTTTCATAATTCATGTCTGGAAATTCATGTACAACTTCGGCCGGTTCTAGCAATTAAAGCGCACCTTGATGGCCTTGCCAATCGTTTCAAATAAGTTTTTTGCAATTGAATATTAAACCAACTCTGCATCACTACTTATGCTGCTTTACTTACCGTATAGGTATGTAAATTCCATAATAAAAATTATTAAATTTATTATTAAATTTATTATTAAAAGTCTTGACTTTCATGTCAAATATTTTATCTCCTGAAATTGACGACTTCCTATAGTCCGTTTTATTACATGTATATTATTCATGATATAGCATCTCGACATATTTAATGTATGTCGCTATCCTAAACAAAACAGATTATAGGAATTCAATACAGAGACGGCTAAAAGTGGTTAAAGAAAATAATAAACAGAAAAATCAATGTTTTGGTTTTTGGATAAAGAATTTGTGTCACTCGTGAGACAGGTTTTTTTTCTACACTTTCACTCGTGCTCCGCACTCATGAAAAAAAAAACCCTATCCAACAACAAAACATCGAATACCCTTTATATATTAGTTTTCTTTTTCAGTTTCAAATTCTACCAAAAATGATACAATTATCCTATTAATCTTTGTAACAATTTGCTATTTCAATATCCATTACACTTGACTTTTGACCCCAAAATCAGTAGGGATATCATCGTCCCTTTGGGAGTCTGTATGTGTATGGAGTCTGTATGTGTATGGAGTCTGTATGTGTATGGAGTCTGTATGTGTATGGAGTCTGTATGTGTATGGAGTCTGTATGTGTATGGAGTCTGTATATATAGTATGTTGACTCTACGTAAAAATGATAAAACTTTAGACCCCGGACACCATCTACGAACGGACGGACAACCTTCCTAGTATTTCTCCCCCCCCCCCCCTCCCCTTACAAATTTTGTTTCGAGGGGAATAATTCTTTCTACAGCAAGATTAATTTTAAATCTACCTCCACAGCGAGAAGAGTTCTAAAAAGTCAGACGTAAGAGTTACGAGTACGACTAGTTTCGGAATCGTCGTAAAACTTGATCGTACGTTAAGATCTACGATCGGTATATGAAGCGGCCGCCTGGTCACCGTCTCATATTCGTGTAGGAAAACGCATTTGTTTTACGTCCCTTCTAGAATTTTTTTTTCGCTGATATTGAGACGTCGCCAGCTGTAAGTGAAGTACCATATTTTAGACATTCTTAGCGCTCAGGGCCCTAGCAGTGAGGTTTCTTGACCGTGACAACGCCTTTCGGAATACCGGACGATTGTCCCTTCTACATGTAAATGCCGAGTGTTAGACAAACGAGCAATAGGTTCCTTGTTTACGTTGTTACGGGTCAGAATCCCTTTAATAACTCAGCAGAATTTAATCGCAAAGGTAATTCAAGATTTATTTAGTTTTATTGAAATTATGAACTATAACAAAATTGGGAGTTCGTCCAGGATAACGCATTATGGCACTTTTCCAAATTTGTATTTCATTTCTTTTTAAATTATTGCATTTCATAGTCAGCAGAAATCAACATGTTTTCGGTAACAGATTTCTTGCCCCGCCGAATGTTCAGGTTTTTGATGCTTCGAAAAAGGATTAGTTGATTAAATTAGCTGTATACATCGGGTTAAGATATTAAATCTTCCTTGCGAAAACAAGATATTTAGGCAGTGAAGATTGCGGGAAAACTTATAGAGGAAATATTTTTTAAAAATTATTTTCCAAAACAAACGTCGAACCAGCAAAATGACGGAATTTGAATTTCATTTAGAATTAGGAAAATCAAAATTAGATGGAGAATGTGAGAATATGCAAGTAGAAAAATGAAACTAGAAAATGAAAGAAGGAAATGCCATAGGTGAGAGGGTGGAAAGACAAGAGACAGATCTATGAATTTTAGTGAGAAAAACTGAAAATAGAAAATGGAAGATCTGAGAGAGAAAGAGCAGAGAATAAAGAAAGATAATTTGAGGTTGAAAAATCACGATTATGGTGCGGATCTGAAATTTATCTGTCAGAAATGAGTTTGATGCTTCTAAAAATACCAATTTAGTTCCAAAATTTCAAGACAAATCGGTAGATGAATATTTTCCTCCATTTCAAAACGTTTCAGAAAATTTGAACTGACCACGGCAAGTTTAGTGCACTTCGTTACAAATTGCATTGATTGGCAAAGCGACTGGTGTTTACTCGGCGCTGGCCATAGACAGGAATTCAAATTATGACAAGGTCCATGCCGCGATTATTAACGCTTGAAACGTACAGACGAAAGTTCAGCAAGTACAAAAAAAATGACAATCGAACATATTTTGAATTTGCAAGAGGCCACGGGTTCGTATCCCGAACGCTCCCCAATTCTGTTCATGGGTAAGAATCCCCTCACTAACTCAGCAGAATCCAAACACAAAGTCAATTAAAACAATAACAAGATTATTTACAATTATTGGAAGATAATATAACAATAACAAGCCACTAACTTACGATAGGGATACAACAGTAGTTTTGCGAGTTTGAATGCCGAGATGTCACAAATCAGCTGACAATTCCAGTCTGAGTTATTCATGTAGTTCCGTACTCTGCTTAATGATTCATAAATCAAATGTCTAATTATGAATGCTTACGTCTCAGTTCTTAATTTCCAGAGCCTAATATCACAATATTCACAATGTATACTAAAAATAAAGTATACAATACACAGAAAAGTTTTCAATTTCATGTAAAATTCATAGTATTATCATGAAGTTGTTCAGGAAATTTATCAATAAAACAATGATAACATATTTACCCTATAGACATCCATATGTAAATGCACACATAGCAAACTATATTAATATTCGTCAACCTTTTAATACCTTGATTATTAAACACTACCAATGATGGATTGTTAATCACAAAAGCTGTTGAGATAAGGTGAGTTCTGTTAAGTAATTCTAATGCAAGTTTTGGGAGGTAACGTGACAGTCCGAATTGCCTCTAGTAGAACTTCCCAGATCTATGCATCTATCCACTATTTAATTTTCCTCCGCATTACAAACAGGATTGTCGATCCCGACCTCATTATAAACCATCACAGGATCAGGTGCTCCTTCTCCGTCATAAACTGACAGGTATAAAACATGAAATTAGTTTAACAATATATGGATGATATACAAAACCTTACAAATTTCATTATTATGAAATGGTTTGAACTTCCTTGCATATATATGTACAAACCTCGACAATCACAGCGAGAAGACTTTGCCAGCGTGGACGGGGAGGGGGGAGGTTCCTGAATGTATTTAGATTTATTTTGTTCCCCAGTTTGTCTGTTGTTTCTTATGGAATTCACCCTTTCTACACATCCATTGGTAATCGCCATTTTGATTTTGAGGACACCTATAAGTATCTCCTTCCGCAGTAAAATATAGATCCACGGATCCACTATAGAGTTTGTCACCGCTAGTCTGAGTACAAGGAGTTCAAGGGAGCCGTTTGTGTTCACAATGCGACAAGCATGTACAAAAATCGTCCCCTGGTAAAATAATAAAATTTAATATTAATAGCATAGGGAAACACTGACGACTGCCTATACTCGAAAATCATTATCTTATGTTGACTGCTTTTCGAGGAATGACAATTTCAAGTGTTACCCTCAATAACATGACCCCACTTCTGGTGTTTCCTGGGGTCCGTGTTTGCCCACTCTCAGTTTTGTATTCTTTATAGGATTTATGAGATTGATCACTGTTTGTTATCGTCACTTCTTCACGAAGTATTCATTTTACCGTATTAAATGCGCTACAGCTTTGATTCAGCATCATGTCACCTTTCTGACGTTTCTTCACACCTCTTGATGAAATGGCTCAAATTTACACACCATGGTATGATGTTCAAAGCCTTATTGTGCCAGTCGCGGCAAGACTAGGCGATTCTCACTTTTAAATGCCAAGTATACGTCGATAGCGGACTCAATATTTAGTGTGATGCCAGCGAACACTACGACAACAGTCGGACATATTGGTGTGTATTATGTGTACTAGATATTGACACGTGACCGAGAGATGATTCAATACATTCTAGGATAAGAACGATATTCAGGAGATTTCAATAGAAAGGTCACACAGTAACAGTTTGCTCGTAATGTATATTTTCCAGAAGTATAGTTCTTCAGAATTCTGTATTATTATAAATAGACTGTGAATTTGTTGTAATAAACACACTAGAGAATTATTTTGGATATTACGTTATTAGCGACTGGATTTATCAGGTATTTTGACAGCGATAGAATTAGATTTATTATCATGCATGAGCTTAGTGGTAAAAAAAACAAGGTCACTGCTTTCTGATTGATTGATTATATATCGTTTAACGTCCCGCTCGAGAATTTTTCACTCATATGGAGACGTCACCATTGCCGGTGAAGAGCTGCAAAATTTAGGCCTATGCTCGACGCTTATGGCCTTTGAGCAGGGATGGATCTTTAACGTGCCACACCTGCTGTGACACGGGGCCTCGGATTTTGCGGTCTCATCCGAAGGATCGACCCATGTAGTCACCTCTTACGACAAGCAAGGAGTACTGAGGATCTATTCTAACAACCCCAATCTCTACTGCTTCTGAACTTTGATTACTGCAAGTTATTATTTCTTCAGTTATTGTATCGCAAATAATTGCAAATGTTTGAAATCCTGTCGTTGAATTTTGCTGGACTTGGGTTTAGTATAGCAATATAAATTGCATAATTTGGGTAAGAATAAACTTCTCTGTATGAATGAAAAAAATTTCCAAAGAAACGTTAAACAACAACAAAATAAAATTAGTGTTCCCGAATTTACCTAACGAAATTTTGTTCATATCGACCGGCTTAGCCTTGTATAGGTGAATGTTATCACGAGCTGACTGCAAGAAATTCTCAAGCTAGCGAGCGAACTTTACAGACTACTACCTTGGATGTTTAAGAAAGGCTTTTCGTTTTTTGACCGATTGATTGTTTTTACGTCCCGTTGAGAATTTTTCTCTCATATTGAGACGTTACCAGTTGTAGGTGAAGTACCATAAATTTAGACTATGCTTAGCGCTTAGGACCGTGCGGGTTCTTTAACGTGTCAATACCTGACCCGACACAGGACTTTCGTTTTTGAGATCATATCCGAAAGACCCTGATTCTCACTCCTAAATGCTAGCGTTTGGCGAAGGAGCAATCACTACTTACGTTAACGTCTTAGCTTTGACGCGACCATGGCATGAGCGAGGCTCGAACTCACGACCTCCCGGTTACGAAGCGAACGCCATACCACTGAGCTACCGCAACTGGTTCCAATAGATGAAATGTGTTTACACTGAGTGGATCGCGTTAGATACCTAGAGCCGCTTCACAGCGGTATATTGAATGGCGCTCATTACATGCAGTAATGCTCTCATTGATATAACACTCTATTACAGGACAATGAGTAAGAGTATAAAAACTGTCAAATGCGCCAGATTTATTCATTGGAGAGTGTGGTATTTACTTAAGAACGAAACGCATTTTCCCCAAACGTTTCTCAGTAAACCAGACCAATAAAAACATCTGTAGTGAGCAATCTCTAACAATGTCAAATCCCGACCCTTGTCTTCATTCTGAATTCTTGTCATGGTTCTATTCTACGACGGGTGTGACCAGTCAACAGGGGATGCCTACTCCTTGGCACTTGTTCCCATCTCTTTTGTATCCAGGGGTCCGTGTCTGCCGTACTCGTAATGTATTTGGGATTTGAGATTGACCATTGTTTGTTATCTTAACTTGTTCATTTAAGACTGTAATCAGACATCCATTCCAATCAGTCTGAGCGTTCTCTTGGTGTGCATTAAGACCGGGTTCCAGAGCGCGACATACCGACACGTGTCTTTAGAATAGGATACTCCTTCTCCTAGGGCTCGGTATTAGATTGTCTTTAAAGGATCTTTTGTATGAACTCTTAAAACTGAGGCTCCGTGTCATGATAGGCTTTGCCATGATAAAAAACCCATACTGCTAAAAGGCTTTAAGCACCTAGATTAAGTTTGAATTTGCAGTAAGTAAAGTTCGTGACGTCTAGAAATGAATAATTTCTGAAAGGAAGTGGAACTCAAGAGCATCACTAATTTATTTAAGCAAGCATCACTGTAGCTAGATAGGAGATATTTTAAAGTCATAATTGTTGATTGATTAGATATTGATTAACGTCCCGCTCGAGAATTTTTCACTCATATGGAGACGTCACCATTGCCGGTGAAGGGCTGCAATTTTAGGCCTATGCTCGGCACTTATGGCCGTTGAGCAGGGAGGGATCTTTTACGTGCCACACCTGCTGTGACACGGGACCTCGGTTTTTGCGGTCTCATCCGAAGCCCCCCCCCCCCTCCCCCTTTAGTCACCTCTTACGACAAGCAAGGGGTACTGAGGATCTATTCTAACAACCCGGGTCCCCACGGGCTGAAAAAGGTATAATTGAAAAGAAGACAAGGAAATAGAATTATTAGAATTATCGAATAATGCACGGTGGTGCAGTGAGAAATGAATGATTTTACCATTAGAGGAGCCCAGCAGCTGCTGAATACTATGACAATGACAAGCAGAAAGGAAATGATGAAGATGTCATTTTTCTGTCGTCGTTTAGAGCTCCTGAAGTCCGACGTCATGTTTCTGATAACGGCGATGATTACCGTGACGTTAACACCAAATGTCACCAACAGAATCAACAAACCAAAGACAGAGTAAATGTAAGAGTTGATTCGATCCAACGTATCCATTTCTACGAAGTTGATGAAACACCACGACTTGGGATAATAGTTAAAACTTGATCCAAGCCCCATCAATTGAAGACTCGAAACCAGACCCCCTGTTGTCCATATTATACCCAGTGTTATGCTGGCTCGCCGACCACTTCTTCCCGAGTTGTAGATAAATGGATACAAAATGGCGACAAATCTGTCCAAAGACATAGCACAGATGATCATTGCTGACGAGATGAGGGTAAACGTGTAAATGAAGGAACTGTAGTTGCAAAGAGCCTTTGGAAATACGTAATCGAAGTCTGTGGCATAACGCACCATGACTGTAGGGTATACAAGCAGTATTCCGCCACCATCCGTTATAGCTAGACCCCCGACAAGTCGGTAGAATGGCCGCCATTTGTGTTTTTTTGAAGCCCTCACTAACACCACTAGAGCGATTATATTTCCAAGAACCCCGAACCCGAACTGTAATGCAGGGGGGATGGACGATTCCCACATCCGGGGCTCTGATGTAGAATTCTGAGAGTCGGTGTTGTTAGATGCGTTATACATTTTCTCTTTAACTCCTACAACCTCTGTATTTCAAGCGTGTGTAACTACGTTCTACAATGTGAAAGTTTCTTTTGAATGAAAGCACCATTGATCCCAATATTTATACAAATCATGGCTTCATGAATTACGCATGTCGGATTAATGCTTTTCTTCAATACAAACAAAGGAAGCTTATCAAACTTTTATAATAACTTTTTTATTTTAATATCGGTTTGTTATTAATAATATTTGTATTATTTAAGGAAACGTGTAAAAGAATATTGATCATCGATTTATTGTACAGAGTTCGTAATATTTCAGCAATATTTCGCAGGGAAATTATTTTATGAAACTTAAAAAAAATACCCATCTAATCACTTCCCAATAACCTCATCATAAACATTCAGTAACCATTCGTGCTAATCGCTTGTTTATACATCTAATTAAAATATTATTAGTAAACAAATGCACGTTAAATATGCCGCAGATGTTGCAATGATTCAGTTACATTATTCATGGACTGTCACGTCAACAGACTCTGCACCCAATTTTGAATGTGCCAACAGTACTCATTAAGCTCTAAGCAGGGCAGGCTAATTGTAAATATCAGAAACTAATTATCTAATGAGTCCTTCACATAGCATACAATACGGAGAACTTGATAAACAAAGCATATCAATGCGTTGGCGGACCTCTCTGAGCAATCAATATCTTGTTTACTAACTTATGTCGAAATCTTTAAATTCGCGGTGGCCAATTTTTGTAACTTCCAAGATTTTGAGGTTTCATTAGGCTTTCATTTCAATGACATGGTCTCTTTACATCAGGTGATAAATTGTGCGTTTTGCTGAAGTATTAAATTCTTTGGATAGAACGCTCCTACAAGTAAGAGGTTATCATCCGTACGCTTATATACCCAAGACTCCAAACACCATTTTTACAACTAAGTCTTTTGGTACCCAAGTATTTTTTTTTTACCATTAAATAACTTTTATCTAATTGGCTAAATCCAAATATCCCTTGGATTTGGTAATATCGAATGCATTTAATCTTATTCGAGTAAAACACAACATTGGTTATGATTTGTTCGAAGAAAACAAAATTCGGATCGATTTTCCTGAAAACGAAAATACCGCTTATAGTCTTGCAAAAACTTTGGTTCTTTTTAAATTAGAAGTTTGGGGTATACTGGAATCACGTTGTCCGTCTGTCTGTCTGTGTGTCCGTAGATATCATTTGTGTATAGGATATCTAACACTGTTGAACACTTTTGATTGGATATTTTTGTTACCATTCTGAGGGGGTGTTGTCATTGTCTACAGTATATCTTCAAACTTATGAACAGATTTGATTCAAACTTTGTGTATATATAATTACGTATGCTATGAAGTTGGGCACCTGTCATTTTCATTGAGATTCTTTAATATTCAAGAATGTTATGGGTATTTTTTCAACATTATTGACTTAGTAGTCGTTTTCTTTTAGATTTTGTAACTATCAGTTCTCTCACAGAGACAACTGAATTAGTTTAGGAGAGAGTATAATGGAATCATCAGTCCATTCGTCTGTCTGTCCGTCTGTCTGTGTGTGGATATAATTTGTTAATTAAAGATGTGTGCTTCACTGGCTCATATCTATTGAATAGTTACCCATGAAATAATATTTAGAATTTATATTAAGCATATTGTATATATTCTGAGTTATACTACATTTACAGTAATTCTGTCAAGAAAACAGAGTTCTTTCTTGTCAAAAGAATGTGTTATTCTTCATTGAGGAAAAATGCACTATTTCTTACCATCCACTGATCCGCTGGGGTATTAGTCCCGTTAGGACAGCTCTAGTTACCGCTACTTCCCTGAAAATGTCCTTGCCTCTGATAGCGCCATTTTCGTTTTGTAACTTGTTTTACATTCATTTCTGTATTGCTAGATTAACTGCTTTGTTTTTTTTTCGATATATAGTGACACCAGTCGCGGTAGCTCAGTGGTTAGAGCGTTCGCTTCGTAACCGGCAGGTTGTGAGTTCGAACCCCGCTCGTGCCATGGCCGCGTCAAACCTAAGATGTAAAAATAGGTAGTGATTGCTCCTTCGCCAAAGACTCGGCATTTAGAAGCGAGAATCACGGGTCTTTCGGATATGACCTTAAAACGGAGGTCCCGTGTCACGGTAGGCATTGGCACGTCAAAGAACTCTCACTGCTACGGCGCTAAACATAGGTCTAAATTTGTGGTAACTCACCTACAGCTGGTGACGTTTCCGTATGAGTGAATAATTCTCTATGGGAGTAAAACAAACAAACAATCAATCAATATTATGGTGACTGATTTGTGCCATTTTAGAGTTTTTCGCTATTTCGAGGCGACTAAGAGACGACAAAACGGAAAGACAACAAAATACAGGGGAAAAGACGGCAATGAAAACAGGCAAATTAGCGACCTATTTTGGCATCATGTCGATTGGCGTTTTGTTTTTCCACAAATATTTACCGTCACTTTGCATTTACATATTGATAGAACAGGAGAGAGAGAGAGAGAGAGAGAGAGAGAGAGAGAGAGAGAGAGAGAGTCCTACTTTCACAGAAGGAAAGAAAATTGATCACTGGTATGTGTTAGCTTACAAGCGTCCATGAATTTCAACTATTTTAATATTTGGGTTGACAATATAGTGGAAACTGACAAGAGTGACGTCAGTGCTTATCTCTGAATTCATCATTAGAAATAAAAAGAAAACTTAATTTGGATTTGGACAAGAAAATATTCAATTGTAACGTACTAAACGTTTATCATACTGGAGACAGCAATTCATTCTTGATATTAAGTTATACAGGTACATGGTGTCGCGGCGTTCACCTCACACTTGCATTGAAATTCTTGTCAAATAAGAAAAAATGGATCTGGGGTACTTCTGCCCAAACCTCAATATTCTATAAATTGAAGGGGGGGGGGTCCAAAAGTTGGTTCACTACACCTATTCTTCAGTTCATATTATATGGCGAATAATAAGAGAAATATAAGACACTGAGAATTCTACTACAGTTTAGAATTCAAGTCAGCTCGATCTTGCATCTATCGCTTCTTACCATTTTGTCGTCTTATCGCCTCGAAATGACGAAAAGACGACAAATTGTAAAATGGCACAAGACAGCCACCATAAAACATTGATGGTTGAGTGCTGACATATGTGGTTGTTTTAGATTAAGTCGGAATAATTGGTCTCAAGATAAAAGACACCATGTAGTCTTCCATATCGGCCTCCTATTTGGGTATGTTGTTGAACATAAATGCTATTGGATCAAACTGACAACTCAACTTTATGACAAACGAGAAGATTTGGTCTTCTTCGTCATTAACTTCCAATATTCATGTAGCAATATTCCATTATCAACTGCGTATGGCGTTTAATGTCTATCAACTGATTCGATACACGAGAGCATGTTCTGCGTATGATCAAGTTTTAAACCGCAAACTATTAACAAATACGTTAATGTTACAGGGATTTCACCAGTCTTATTTGATTTCGGCATTTCCCAAATTCTATGGTTATTCTAATGATCGTATTTGCAAATAAGATCTGCCGTTAGGTTGAATGCTGCCTGACATGTTTCATACAAATTCTTAGATTGTTCTATATATACTGATTTCTGCTACGGATTACTCCATTTTCCCAATCAGTATACAGAAATCACAGGGGGTTTGATCGGTCATTAGGAAATGATTATTAAATGCACTGCTAGGCACTTGATCCCACTTCTGGTGTGTCCAGGGGTCCGTGTTTGCTCTACTCTTAATTTTGTATTTTTTAGAGTCTTCATAAGGTTAATAATTGTTCGTTATCTCCACGTTTTCATTTGCCCGATTAATGTATCAAAAATACAAAACTAAAATTGATAACGTTACTGAAAGAGCACCAGGACAGGAGCTTTCGTTTTTATCAATATATTAATACAACATACTTTATGATATTTAATTTCCTCAGATATGAATTCATGAGACAAATGATTATTTTACGGTGTAATATTTTTGCATTAAACCTAAATTAATCTACTTTATTAAATATTCGCATATGTCGCACAATTTCAAAATTGAATAAAGCTGTATTTTACAAATTGACAGTTTCAGAAAATGTGAATGAATGCTGCTACAAACATGTGTAATATCACGAAGTTGACTACGGATTATTCCACTGCAGCCCGTAAGTTAATCCGATTTTTTTAAATTTATAGATTTGAAAGTTATGTTGTCTTCTTGATGAAATGGGTTAACCGCATGTCTATAAAGTGGGTAATGAATGGGGGGTGGGGTGGCCAAACTCTTGCTTCGAAAAGTAAAAGTCGAGGGTCTTTCAGAGAGGAAACCCGTGCCATATCAGATTCTGTTGCAATAATGAATTGATGTAACATTTATGTGATGCAACGTTTAAGAACTTCAGCTACAAATAGTTGAACTGAACGTACAACATTATGATGACGCTTCAACATAAAATGATCACGATTTATCATTTTCAGTAGGGTTACTCTGTCTTGCATATGCTGTTCAAGTTAATCCTCTCTCGAACAAGTGCTATCCAAAGGATTACTTTCTTCTCGGACAACTTTCCGGAAGGACGCTTCGTAGGCTAGAAAGAGTTGGCCCTTTTACTTGTGTTCTCGAGTGTCTGTTAAGACGCAGCTGTCTGTCTATTAACTACAACTTCGGGAACCTCACCTGTGATCTGAACTATGCCCAGACATATCGAAATGGTCGCATTCTGACGTTAGAAGATGAATTCCAGTACCTGGATAGAACACAAATGCATGGATTGGTGAGAAGTGATTGATCAATTTTTGTGCCTTTCCTACTTCGTTTTGAAAATCACGTAGTTCCGTAATCTTGTTGAAATTAGTGCTCAGCAAATAATAAAACTGCAATGACTGTCATTTAAATAACAAGTCAAAAACAGCATTGTCCTGAACAAGGGTAATACTAAAATGATTTTATTGTACTAAAATGTTGAAATCGGGGTTGGATAGAACGTTGCGATGTAGAATACGAAAAAGTAACTAAAACGTACATGCGTTTTCCTAAAATATTGTTGAAAATAGCGCTTATGTATCGTAAAATTGTTGATTGTATAGTTTTACGCCCCTCTCGATAATCGTTCACTTATATGGAAACGTTACCGTTGTTGGTGAAGGGCTGCAAAATTTAGACCTATTTTCGGCGCTTATGGCCTTTGAGCAGGGAGGAATCTTTATCGTGCCACACCTGTTGTGACACGGGACCTCGGTTTTTGCAGTCTCATCCGAAGGACCGCCCCATTTAGTCGCCTTGTACGACAAGAAAGGGGTACTGAGGACCTATTCTAACCCGGATCCCCCACGGGTTATCGTAAAATAATAGCGACATAAAATAACATCGACATCAAATTCAGCACAAATTTTATCGTTTACAAATATGTGGTCTCCACGTGGAATTTTCTACTATTATGGTTCAGTTTATTCGGTATTATGTAGAGATTCAACACATGCAGTACAATGCCGCAGTGGATCCATTCAACGTGGGGGTGTATTCCAAATACAGCGTATATAAATGCCACAATCAAACACACCTTTTGAACTCAAGATCGCACCTTGTATATACACTGAGTCAAAAAAGAAACTTCACAAAATTAATTTTGTAAAATATTGAATACTTTCCCCCTGATGATACACCTGTGTAGCCAACATGGGATCCCTATCTGTCGACTCTGGAAAACCGTTAGCCAAACCCACTCATAGCTATCCATTTCTTGTGTAAATGCCTTTCGTGCCAAATCAGGTTTTGCACGTGCATTCAATGTTGTGAACTCCACATCGAAGTTGGATTCATTTGCACATGTTTGCCATGGCCTCAAACATTAAAAAAAAAACACTTTTAAGCCACATTTGTAACAGTACTTGAAATGCCGCGATTGTCAAATGTGCAACATGAACGTGCCGTTGGCATGTTGCAAGCGGGGCGATCGATTATTGACATCGCAACAGCAATGGGATGCAGCCGTCGTACTGTGTATGACTTGCGACATCGTCTACAACAAACTGGCACCACTGCTGATCGCCCAAGGTCGGGTCGTCCACGTGTAACGTCACGAGTTGAAGACCGGAACATCGTCCTACGTCACCTTCGTAACCGATTTCTGCCGGCTGCACGAACCAGAGCTGAGATGTTTCAAGGTCGGCTGTCCGCACAGACCATCCGAAATCGGTTGCGGTCTGTCAATCTCCATGCTCGACGTCCGTCTCGTGGGCCAATTTTGACGCCATTTTATCGACGTCAGCGTCTGCTGTGGGCCCAACGTCACCTCCGATGGACCCAGAGAGACTGGAATCGAGTCGTCTTTAGTGATGAATCGCGGTTTACCCTCAGATTTGCGGACGGCAGGCTAAGAGTCTGGAGAAGACCTAATGAACGGTATGCCCAGTGTTGTGTGCAGGAAGTGGACAGATTCGGGGGCGGAAGTTGCATGGCATGGGGTGCTTTCTGTGGGAACAACCGTTCCAGACTTCTGGTCATCCATGGAAACCTCACAGCTGCTGCTTATCGCGATCAGGTACTCACCCCTGAACTCATTCCCTTCATGGCGGCTCATGGTCCAGGTCTACAGTTCCAGCATGATAATGCATGGCCGCACACCGCGTTGTTGACACGAAATTTCCTTCAAAATGCTGGCATCAACGTCATGGACTGGCCATCGAGGTCCCCTGACCTTAATCCCATCGAGCACGTTTGGGATGCACTAGGGAGAGGGCTTCGTGAACTTAGGAACCAACCGCAGAATTTGCAGGAACTTGGCGCTGCCTTGCAAGATCAATGGCGCCGAATCCCCAACCATGTGTTCACAAACATCAGGCAGTCAATGAGGAGACGGTGCATGGCTGTGGTGAATGCGCGAGGCGGCCATACTCAATATTGAACTGAGACATTTCGACGTTTCATTCTTGTGACTTGACATTCTGTGTACAAATGTTTTGGAACGGCGTGTAGCCTAACTGAACAGATCTGTGGCACTGTCAGTGTATTGATTACATCACACACATCTCAGCAATGAAATAAAATCACTGACACCATCCTATTATCTCTTGTTCGTTTTAAGTGCCTTGACAAGAGAATGTGAAGTTTCTTTTTTGACTCAATGTACTTACCAACAGATTAGAAGTGTACTTTCCAAAGCCAAACGTTATAGGGTCAGAGTCAATGCGGAAAAATGCGAATTTCCGTTGTGACCTTATTCTTGTCGAAACGACCTAGGGTTTAGATGCACGTGAAATGACACACACTCTGGCCATAAGCAACATTTGCACCCAAGTTTGTGCCGCTAATGTACCTTCGTTAGGGAGGATAATCAGTGATTATGAACCTGGGTCGTCATGATACACCACATGGCCATGAACATCTGTACCAAGGTTGTGCTTTTAACATGCATAAGGTCCCCAGTAATGTAATAGCCAATGTATTATACAGAGTACTCCTTCCACAAAAGTTACAGTCTGGTTTTACTAAATCATAACTCTGTATCTAAAGGGTTTACTTGTTACACCATTTGTCGGTTAAACTCTCTTAAACACCTTTCTAAAAATAGAATGTCGACTTGTCCAGATTCAGAAACCAGGTTTATATATAAATATTAACAATTATATATTGTTATATTACTACATTATGAATAGTTCTATTATACCTGTTTTACACAGCACTTGGAGATCTTTATACTTGTTAATGAACAGATAAGGTCAATGATTAGTGAAGGCCACTTATTTGTGAAGGCCACTGATTTGTGAAGGTCAATGCCTTCCTGAAAACACACACAAAACATCAGCAGCATTCATACCTTTTAAACAGTTTGACATTGCTTTGCAATTTAATATTACAATGAAATGTGATCATAAGACATAGCAGTAAAGCTGAGACAAGTTTATAAATACATTTCATAAAGTATATGGCATTTCTATGATGGAACGTATATTGTGTGTACCTTTTAACAGATAGACATAACTCCCTGCACCGACATAACATGCAGAGAATATGAGCGCTGTGAAATCCTTTATAACAAATCAGTGATCTGCAGCAAACCAGGTATTGATATCGTACAATATAAGAAATATTGTAATGACATCATATAATATAAGAAATATTGTATTGACATCGTATAATATAAAAAATATTGTATTGACATGTATAATATAACAAATATTGTATTGACAGATTTTCCTTTATTGATACTTCAGTGTTTTTTACATTATGAATTTCATATCATCATGCAATATCATACACATATATATTTCGTGCATATCTTATTTGCGTTAAATCGGTCAAGAACGTTAACGAGAACTACGTACCTTTAGCTTACCTTGAAGGTGGTAACACCGACAGCATGGATGAAACACCGCTATGGAAAGGTGAAGATAACGAACTGTGATCAATTTCATAACTCCTACAAGGAATATAAAATAAAGAGTTGGGAAAACACGGACCCCTGGATATACCAGAGGTGGGGTCAGGTGTCTATAGGAGGAGTAAGCATCCCCTGTCGACCGGTCACACCCGAAATGAGCGCTATATCTTGATCAGGTAAAACGGAGTGATCCGTAGTCAAAATCAGTGTGTAGAGAACGACCGAACAATTGGTATGAAACACGTCAGACTGCATTTGATCCAATGACAATTTGTACTGACAAACTAGATCGTTATAATGACTGTGCAATTTGCGACATGTTGATTTGAAACGATACTGTTGAAACCCCTCTAACATCAACTTGTTTGTAAATAGCTTGCCTTCAATTAAAAACTGATCACACGCAAACCAAGCTCTTGCATATCGAATCAGTTGAAAGAATATACAAAATAACCGTGTGATACAGGAATTACTCGCGCTGGTTTTACGCTAATGTGATTCGCATTCAAGTTTACTTTAAAATGCTTTTTGAAAATTAGAATAGGTTGAAATGCATGTCATTTTCAGTCTGAATAGTACGAATATAGATGTGCCTTAAATGACCGTATGTGTTGCAGAAATAAAACTAGATTCTGGTGAATAAGACAGTAAATCTCACACCTCAACTTAATACACGTGCCAGTATACCGCCACACCGGAAGCTGGTCTGATTGTACATCATCCTTGTAAATTACGTCATTGTAAAATGTATATCAACAGTTAACTGTAATGACATTTGGCCCAAGAAAGAGCGACGGGCAATGCCGCTATTGCCCAGTTTTAGCCCTATATTTACATAATAATTAGACATTAATTTATACCCAATGGTTGTTTTGTCAGAACAAAACATAGCACATTGATTCTATAAAACTCTATGCTTCCGATGATATCCATTTTTTAATTTTCTGCAAAAACACAATTTAGTAACTTTTACTGACAACCAGCAACTTTATGGATATTTCAATTTACGCTGTTTATCATAAACTTTTCCTAAAGTTTGTAAGCTTAATTCTGTAAGATATACCTTTACTAAGATTGAAACTCAATCTAAAAAAAATCAACTACGCATCTGAAGGAAATTTAATATTATACCGTGGAAGAGACTTACTGCCATAATTCTATGCATTCTTAATTCTAACTCTGATTTTACATGACATTATCAATTCCATGGTACCTTATACCATCTCAATTTCCATTCTTGATTCTAGATTTTAATTACTACGTGACATCCTTAATTCCATGTCACATTATTATCTTTCAGTTTTCTATGTGCTTTCGTCTTTTTCATTCTTACATCTTTGATTATAATATATATGATATTATTAATTCCATCTCACCTTATTGCATTCTGCATTCCTTACATTTTAGATTTGAATTAAGATTTTACAGCCTGACATTCTTATCTAATCTAGACCACATCTATGTAGCCTGTCTAAGCGGAAGTTCTATACAATTTCTGGTGGGTTTTTCTTCCGCACTTGTTTTCGTGCAGCTTCCTCCTTTTCACTTCAGAATTGACGCCTTTCCATCTCTTCGTTTTTTCATTATTAACATCCCTGGTCCCACACGTCACTTCTTCGTCGGAAACCCACAGTCTGTTGCACTTCTGTTTCCTTTCTTTTTTAGGTAAGTGCGACAGACCGAGGATTTCCGAAAATGACAGTTCATCGCATAGTACATTTTCTATACAAACGAAGAAAAATAAATAATACGATGAATTCATAGGTGTAGGTTTACACACACCATAATTTGTAAATGTAAAAATGATAGTTTACAAGTAGGTGGAAGGAAATGTATGCGCGGATCTAGATGAAATCATTGGGGATGTAAATCTCTCTCTCTCTCTCTCTCTCTCTCTCTCTCTCTCTCTCTCTCAAGGTTCAAGGGATTTCCGAATGTCTGCAGAATTATTTTCCACATCATTTAAAATCGAATTATAATACTGCATATCATGTATAGTTACATGTTCTGTTCTCAGGCACGTAGGTTTTTTCAAAAGGGGGGGGGGGTGTTACACTGAAACCATCAAAACCTAATATTCTCCATTCGCTAAATCGGTTAGGATGTCGTCGGAGGCAAGATTCTCTTCATCGGTGTAATCTTACAATTTCATTCTCAATTTACTACTGTCATAAAAATCAAAAGGATAAGAGGGGAAAGGGAACTAAGGCTGGGGATAAGCGGTAAATAGATGAAAAGTTTGAAAAACGAATACTCTCGTCAAAAGCCATTACTCACTATCGTGTATACTATTTGAAACTTCGATGTATTGTTTCTGCGATAGAGGGAGAGAAAGCATTGGTCCGCCTCATGGGTCTCTAAGGAAATGGACGATGTTCTGCACATACATATCAGGCAGCTTTTACCACAAGCCGCTTTCAGTAAAACAAATTAGACCCGTCTAAATATTGGCGTAACTTAGTCGCACTAATCTACGCCCAAATATTTGCCTTTATGAGAAAAGGGCTCCATAAGTCGTCCAACTTTCAGTTTCGTAGGGAGCAGTTGTTGTAGCGAACGCAACACCCTCTGGTGCAATAATTGTTTTCCGCCACACTCAACAATTTTCCAGTTATCTGGTGGCGTCCAGTTTTTATTGGTGGAAGAGAGAACCTAGATACAATGTACCCGGAAAGAGACCACCGACCTTCCGAAAGTACCCTCTGGTGTAATAATGAGATATAGAATGACGAATGCAATGAAGCATAATAGGATTAACAAGGAAAACGGATCCAGCAATTGAAACTGGATACAATTAGGAATATTGGGTTGTAAAATCTAGAATTTAAAATGTAACGAATGCAACAAGGTAAGATGGATTGTTTGTTTGTTTTACGTCCCGTCGAGAATTTTTCACTTATATTGAGACACAAATTTAGACTTATGCTTAGCGCTCAGGGCCGTAGCAGTGAGGGTTCTTTAACGTGCCAACGCCTACCGTGACACGGAACCTCCGTTTTTAAGGTCATAACCGAAAGACCCATGATTCTCATTTCTAAATGGCGAGCGTTTGGCGAAGGAGCAATCACTACCTATTTTTCGTTTGACGCGGCCATGGCAAGAGCGGGGTTCGAACTCACGACCTCCCGGTTACGAAGCGAACGCTCTAACCACTGGTAAGATGGAATCAAGGATGTCATATATATTATGATCCAAGATGTAAGAACGAAGGAAGACGAACGCAAATGGAAATTTGAAATCTATTGTAATAATGTGACATGTAAATTAAGGGTGTCATGTAGCAAAATAAAATTTAGAAATAAGAATGGAAATTGAATTGTTATAAGGTAAAATGGAATTGAAAATGTCATTTATAAAAAAATCAAAGTTAGAATTAAGAATACAAGAATGCATAGAATTATGTCGGTAAAGTTAACCTCTATTGTAAATGATGGTAATTCACTTTTATATTATACACCCTAACGGGTACAAACCTAATGTGTTTCAACATTCTAATCGTTATAATTAGGAAACTGTTTTCAAGACTTTAATGTGGTCACTTAACGGCAACATGTAGGTGACTTCATTTTAATCATTACTGTAATCGGGGCCTCCGTGGTCGAGTGGTTAGAGCATCGGGCTCAAAATCACAAAGCCTCTCACCTCTGTCGGCGCGTGTTCGAATCTCGGCCGCGGCGCTATGTGAAAAAGTTTGCCAGTTTACTTGTGGAAGGTCGGTGGTCTCTTCCCAGGTACATTGTATCTGGGTTCTCTCCTCCACCAACAAAAACTGGACGCCACCAGATAACTGAAAAATTGTTGAGTGTGGCGGAAAGCAATAAATAATCAATCAATCATTACTGTAATCCACAAATTGAACACAGTAATTCTATCACAAAGTTAGAAATCTTACACCTTAACTGTAGACAGCGTTCTAATTACAGACACAGTAATTCTATACAGACGTTTGGTCCTTATTCGGATTCCTGGATTTAAATCGTAATTACATACAAGGATTTAAATCGTAATTACATACAAGTATTTAAATGATAATTACATACAAGTATTTAAATGGTAATTAATTACATACAAGTATTTAAATGGTAATTACATACAAGTATTTAAATGGTAATTACATACAAGTATTTAAATCGTAATTACATACAAGTATTGACTGCATATCGGATAATATGCACAGCAGAAGTCGTTGCGCGGTAAAATGGTTCGAGCTTGCGAGGTCCGTTTCCGCGCAACGAGCGAGGGCGGATATATTTTTATTACACATGTTTTCTATGCATTTCTAACTCTAGAAGAGCACATTTATTTACATTTTGATTTTACACGAAGTGTTTAAATCCGTTATCATGTAAGCGGATGTGACGTAACAAGTGGGTTTCAATATTCCCCGGGAACTTACAGTGGAGGCTCTATTGACTCTATACAACCTATAGTAAATATAACCAAGTAACATAACACATTGTTACACTTCTACACAATAAATCCAATCATAAATCAAAATAATTGTATGCAAGCATTTGAAATGTACGAGGAGTTCCGATGACAACTTTGACAATCAGATGAACATATCAAGCAGTATACTAGAACTCTTAGAAAGTACAGATAGCAAAACAAAGCGAGTTGTTATGACAATGTGCGTAAGCAATCTCTTTAACTACAAAATTATTTCAAATGCTTCTACAGAATGCAGACCTCATGAAAATAACAAGAACATTCGACATCTGAAGATATCTTCCAACGCTAGTCTGGCAGTCGGGGAACATGTCCATTATTACTGTGAAGAGGGGTCCAACCTACAAGTCACATACCGATGTCAACAGGATGGAACCTGGAAAAATACAGACAACTCCGACCAAAAATGTAGTACGTAATCAGAAAAACACAAAAATGTAGTACGTACAGGCAGGACCGTACAAAATATAGCACGTAATAAAGATTGATTTATTGATTATTGCTTTCCGCCACACTCAACAATTTTTCAGTTATCTGGTGGCGTCCAGGTTTTGTTGGTGGAGGAGAGAACCCAGATACAATGTACCTGGGAAGAGACCACCGTCCTTCCGCAAGTAAACTGGCAAACTTGGTCACATAACGCCGCGGCCGAGATTCGAACACACGCCGACAGAGGTGAGAGGCTTTGTGATTTTGAGCCCGATGCTCTAACCACTCGGTCATGGAGGCACGTAATAAAGAAAAACACGGACAGCTCTGAACAAAAATGTAGTACAAAATCAGAAAAACACACAAATGTAGCTTGTGATTAAGGAAACAACAAAATTCATGTTTTTCATTCTTGAAAGATGGTTCTGCAGTGTTATATATGATTATTCTACTGATTACCTTTTAATCTAGAGATGGTGAAAGTATGTCATATAATAATAATGCTGTCACATCGCTCATTCTTCTAAACATTTTGTTTGTATTTTCGAAAACATGAAAATATCCCACCAACTGTTTGTTGTTGGCATAATCAAACTCTTAATGCTGTATTATCGCTGACTAGGCGCTGAAATACTGCAAGAAATTAATTATAATCTTCGTGTCCCCAAATTTCAGAATGTAGAGGGAAAGGCTTTACCTACAGCGATTTGACAAATGGGTGCTACATGTTGGGGTACGAAAAGAAATCCCATGATGGAGCCAGAAGATACTGCATGTCGAGATTTAAAGATGGCCATTTGTTTCTTGCTGATTCTTCCACGAAAATCAATGCCGTCATTAACGCTCTACGTAATTAGATACTGATTATTCATTAATTCTACGTAATTATATACTGATTAATCATCAATTCTAGTTAAATATATACTGATTATTCATTAATTTTATATGCTGATTATTCATTAATTCTACGTAATTATATATTGATTATTCATTAATTCTAAGTAATTATATACTGATTATATATTAACCTGTACATAACTATATTCTGATTATACATTAATTCTAATTAATTACATTCTGATTATACATTAATTCTACGTCTGTCTGTATATTGTTTAACGTCCCGCTCGAGAATCTTTCACTCATATGGAGACGTCATCATTGCCGGTGAAGGGCTGTAAAATTTAGGCCTATGCTAGGCACTTACATGTATGGCCTTTGGGCAGGGAAGGATCTTTTTCGTGCCACACCTGCGGTGACACGGGATCTCGGATTTTGCGGCCTAATCCAAAGGACCGCCCTATTTAATTCTACTTAATTATATACTTACCTATATGCATTTGCGTATTACATAATTGAACTGAATGTTACTGGACACTTGTTTGCGTTATATTTTAATGTTTTCCGCATTTTGTTTTCATTGTAGCTGACGTTTACCAGTCAAGTGATCTATTTGTCTGGGTTGATGGATCTTATATCAAATCTACTGAACAAATAATCACTTCACAGGGTCCGCGTCCAGTTCAGGAGTTTAGAATGCTCAAGGAATATGCCAACGAACTTTTCCAGTTTGATGGATGTTTGTTGATGTTCAGTGTTCTTGGTTTGCCCTCTATAAAGATTAACAGAACTTGTATTGGAGAACATCGTTTTATTTGCGAAATGAATTGAAGGAGTTTTTACCAAGGACTCGTGAAACAGTCATATCAAGCTGATACGCGATTTAAACATTTACATTAAGTGAAATTCATGAGATAGCTGCAACGAAAATTGAGGCCAATGAGCCCTCCGTGTATCATGCAACAACTCGTCAGTGAACAGCTCCCCCTCACCCCCCCCCCCCCCCCCTCCAAGAACTACAGGACCTTGATAAATCATATTCATACACAAGTCATCTGGAGGTAGTGTACATTTAAGTAAACTTGAGATTTTTTTTAATTATGACCGCGGTGAGTAGGATGAGGACACAATACGGGGTCGAAGTTTCATATTACAATATATAGGGGAAAACTTTAAAAAAATTATGAGGCATATTAATCATATTAATAAACAAGTATTCTCAGATAGTGCAGTCAAGTTTGTTCAATATCTGGCTCTAGGAGGTAGACGGGTCCACATTTGGGGATAGAAATTTTACATGGTAATAACATATAATAAACAAGTATGTAAAACCATTTTTCTTACGAACAACTAAGCTATAATTAGTCACAATACTAGGTACGTATCCTCAGGTCGTGTTTTAAACATTTAGATTATTGATTGATTGTTTGTTTCTTTTACGCCCGTCGAGACTTTTTCACTCATATTGAGACGTAACCAGCTGTAGGTGAAGTACCACAAATTTAGACCTATGCTTAGCGCTTAGGGCCTTAGCAGTGAGGGTTCTTTAACGTGCCAACGCCTACGGCACGGGACCTCCGTTTTTAAGGTATTATCCGAAAGACCCGTGATTCTCTCTTCGAAATGGCGAGCGTTTGGCGAAGGAGCAATCGCTACCTATTTTTCGTCTTAGGTTTGACGCGACCATGGCACGAGCGGGGCTCGAACTCACGACCTCCCGGTTACGAAGCGAAACTCTACCACTGAGCTACTGCGACCGGTAACATTTAGATTAAGTGAAAGTTCATGAGATAGCTGCAACGAAAATTGAGGCCAATGGGGGGGGGGGGGGGGGGGGGGAGGAGGGGGAGTTGAGACACAGTAGCGGATCGGTTTACATGGGGATATTTTTGGAAAATTACTTTCAGTTCTTCTCAAGAACTACAGGACCTTGATAAACTTGTTGCAATCAATGCCTCCAAAGTAAGAGCGGGCCAAAAATAGGGGTTACATTGGAATTCTTCAATACAGAGAGGACATTTAAAGGTCTTTCTTCTCCAGAGTTGCCGGGTCATGATGACATCATTTAGTATACAAGCATCCTCCAGTAGTTCAGATGTAATTTTATACAAATCTCTCTGTGTGTGTGGGGGGGGGGGGGGGGGGGGGGGGGAGGAAAGGGGGGGGGCGCTCGATAGGGGATTACACTCTTACACAAGAGTAAATTTCTCAAACTTTTACATGACTTTGAATAAGGGGAATATATAGAATCCCTGTTGTGTGGATTCAAGTGGGTGTAAGGCTTAGCTGGGGTCATAATACGGATACAAATATTTTTCGTGGCATTAAAATGGGCAAAACGCTTTTTAAAATCTTCTGATGATTAGCAGCAGGTTCAAGTTAGCGATGTGGCCCACGATCCTCTTATCATTATGCTGTTAAAAATTGCGGTCGCTCAGTTGTAAAGCGTT
The DNA here is from genome assembly GCA_024699665.1 of Ostrea denselamellosa. Classification (NCBI taxonomy): domain Eukaryota; kingdom Metazoa; phylum Mollusca; class Bivalvia; order Ostreida; family Ostreidae; genus Ostrea; species Ostrea denselamellosa. The sequence goes on from JAMZEH010000077.1 coordinate 503,715, forward strand.
CTCTTCCTAACCGGGAGGTCGTGAGTTCCAGTCCCACTCGTGTCATGATCGCGTCAAACTTAAGATTGACTGATTGATTATATATTGTTTAACGTTCAGCTCGAGAATATTTCACTCATACGGAGATGTCACCATTGCCGGTGAAGGGCTGTAAAAATTAGGCCTATGCTCGGCGCTTATGGCCATTGAGAAGGAAGGAATCTTTATCGTGCCACACCTGCTGTGACACGGGGCCTCGGTTTTTACGGTCTCATCCGAAGGACCGCCCCATTTAGTCGCCTCTTACGACAAGCAGGGGATACTGAGGATCTATTCTAACAACCCGGATCCCCACGGGGTACGATAACCCAATTTCTTAGATGTTGAGAAAGAACAACAAAAACAAAAAAATGTAAAGTAAGATTCGGCATATGGTTCAACAACTCATCCATTTGTCAGTAATATTTTTGTAGAAGGATTTTATTCTTTTCGTTAACATAAGTATATCTTCGTTCAGAGCTAATCGTAATGCAAAATGATTATATCTGCATTCAAAATTCACAATGTACACGAGTCTAGAAGAATGCGACTAGAAATACGACCATCAGAATGTCATATGTATATTTTTGAAACACTTCAAGCTAATGTTGAATATGGCTAAAATATAATAAAACATATAGATAAATATGCTCGGCGCTCAGCGCCTTTGAGCAGGGAGGGATTTTTATCGTGCCACACCTACTGTGATACGGGGACTCGGATTTTACGGTCTCATCCAAAGCACCACCGCATTTAGTCGCTTTTTACGGCAAGTAAAAGGTATTGAGGACCTATACTAACCTACATCCTCACGTGCACGGGACATTTTTTAGGTAAAATGTGCCATTTAAAAGTTAAATTTGTGTCTGCGCAGAATACATTGTAGATGCTTTAAATTTCAGAAGTTATCCTTGAATTAAGAAGATCCAAATTTGGTTGTCAACTTTAAATGGGTTATATTTCTAATTCTTTAGAATATGAATTTTTTCAACAAAAAAAAGTAAAATAAAATAAAAGTGAACCAGTCCCTGTATGAATATAAATGCGTTGGTAAATTATATTTTCTCAATGTAAATACCACATATAAATGCAATTTAAAATGATAGAAACGGCACTTTCGAGCACATTGCATTCTCTCCATGTTTATTACACTGTACTGGATTTAAAACAATCCATTGTAAACGAACCAATCTTAACGATCACAATTAACGACAGCTGTCGCGTGATTTTCCAGTAAATATGTAGCGTTTATACTTAAACGAGGAAACAGTCCTGAAAGTTTTCTTATCATGCGGGAGTTCAAATCAGTAAAATTTGGTGAGTATATTTTCAATTCATTCTCATTTCTTTTTCGTTTAACATTATATAACTTTGCACAGTAACGCGCTAATCATTCTCAGAAATTTCATCATGCCTTTTGTTGAATAGTTAATATTTTCCGTCATTTGAATTTCATTGCACGTAATCAACAGTAACAGGGTACTTATTTTGCGTGAATTGACAACATTTCTCAATGTTAAATACAATGAAATGCTTCAAAAAGTATACGACAGTCAGGCTCATCCGCCAATGCTTGTTATACATTACCGTCTGTAGGGTAATGCTTGTTATACATTACCGTGTGTAGGGCAATGCTTGTTATACAATACCGTATGTAGGGCAATGCTTGTTATACATTACCGTGTGTAGGGCAATGCTTGTTATACATTACCGTGTGTAGGGCAATGCTTGTTATACATTACCGTGTGTAGGGCAATGCTTGTTATACAATACCGTGTGTAGGGCAATGCTTGTTATACATTACCGTGTGTAGGGCAATGCTTGTTATACAATACCGTGCGTAGGGCAATGCTTGTTATACATTACCGTGTGTGGGGCAATGCTTGTTATACAATACCGTGTGTAGGGCAATGCTTGTTATACAATACCGTGTGTAGAGTAATGCTTGTTATACATTACCGTGTGTAGGGAAATGCTTGTTATACATTACCGTGTGTAGGGCAATGCTTGTTATACATTACCGTGTGTAGGGCAATGCTTGTTATACAATACCGTGTGTAGGGCAATGCTTGTTATACATTACCGTGTGTAGGGCAATGCTTGTTATACATTACCGTGTGTAGGGCAATGCTTGTTATACAATACCGTGTGTAGGGCAATGCTTGTTATACATTACCGTGTGTAGGGCAATGCTTGTTATACATTACCGTGTGTAGGGCAATGCTTGTTATACATTACCGTGTGTAGGGCAATGCTTGTTATACAATACCGTGTGTAGGGCAATGCTTGTTATACATTACCGTGTGTAGGGCAATGCTTGTTATACATTACCGTGTGTAGGGCAATGCTTGTTATACATTACCGTGTGTAGGGCAATGCTTGTTATACATTACCGTGTGTAGGGCAATGCTTGTTATACAATACCGTGTGTAGAGTAATGCTTGTTATACATTACCGTGTGTAGGGAAATGCTTGTTATACATTACCGTGTGTAGGGCAATGCTTGCGTGGTGGACAACTAAAGAAATGCCAAAATTTCTATTTATAGATTGATTGATTGTTTGTTGTTTTCCGCCACACTCAACACTTATCAACAGTTATCTGGTGGCGTCCAGTTTTTGTAGGTGGAGGAGATAACCCAGATACAATGTTCCCGGGAAGAGACCACCGACCTTCCGAAAGAAAACTGGCAAACTTTCTCACATATATCAGCGCGAGCGGGATTCGAACCCGCGCCGACTAGAGGTGAGAGGCTTTTGTGTATCGAATCAGTTGAGAGATATAAACACCATACGCAGGTGATAATGAAATATTGCTACAAAAATATGGAAGATTGACGATGCAAGAGACCTTGTGATTTTGAGCGCAATGCTTTAACCACTAATAAAGCAACAATAATTAAATATATATTTTTGTTGGGGGGGGGGGGGGGGGGGCGAGGGGTTCCGCCACATTCGACAGTTGTACTGAAATATATCATTCCAAGAATATTAAATTATTTCACTTACAATTAATTCATAACTGTGAATGTACGTGTTCCTTGTTCATACATACAAGGATGCTGGTTAGGCTTTGCCACTAATACACAAATTTAAAGTTCAATACCAAACATAAAGTCATTCTGTCTTTTCCCCAAACTACATCGAGGTGGACCCCCGATACATTTTGTACAAATAATTTAAGCTTTTTTATCGAGTTAATAGTGGTATTCCTGTTAAAATATTGTTTTTAGATCGAAATGAGTTAGAACATTTTTACACTTTATTTTGTCTACATCCGCTTTCAGACATTGTTTAACTCCTGGAATTATGCTCATTCAACACAATGGCCGAGTTTTATACGCGGCAGATTTACTTTCATATTCTATACAGTTACGTTGCTGTTTTCTATGACGCACCTTAGCCATCCACAACATCATTTCAAAGAGAACTGTTTCCCTCGAGGCATTTTCCACCAGGGGTATTTTCATGGTAACGAGCTGCGCACGCTGAACAAGAGCGGCCCATTTTCTTGTGTTAGAGAATGTCTGCTGAGACCCAGATGTCTGTCAATAAACTACCTTCCACGAGTAGGCTACTGCGTGCTTCACTCCAGAAAAGCTGGCGACGATTACCCCCTAACACCAGGAAGTAACTATCAGTACCTAGAGAGGACTGACATGTACAAAATGGCAAGTTCGGTTTGTTTTCTTCTTGTCTTTTTCTTGGATACCAAAAATGTGTTTTTCTTAAAAATGCATCATGGTCAAATGACTAAGAAATAAGAAATGGTGTAATATCACAAAGTTAACCAAACAAATCTTTAGATTAGAAATGCTGCAGATTGACGACGCAGTGTAAGACCTTCAAACTCTAGCTGGATGCTGTCAGTAACTTTTGACCTACAGGGAGTACTACACTTCTGAGAAAATACTACCATTTTTGTCTGCAGTAAACTTGACCTTGACCAGTTGACCTTGGATAAATTAGACCCGAGCACCCACCGTCCTCTTACTACAAAGCTATCCTGTTCAACATTATGTTTCTAACGTTTTTACCGCTAACGTTTATCAAAATTAATGACCTTCATATCATCAACAGTGTAAACACTTCTAATATCCCTGTTTTACAAAGCTGACGGTGAGCCGGTGGTTAGAACTTTGTGACCGATGGTTCGTGGGGTTGAATCCCACTCCTGCCTAGCTATGATGCGTCACAATAAAATAAAAAATAAAAATAGATAGCAACTGTTTCTTCGACAAACTCTCCGCATTTAGAAGTGAGAGTTGCGGGTCTTTCAAATCAAAATCAAAACATTGCAGTCGCTGCAGGCGTTGGCACGACAAAGAACCCTCACTGCCTTTGAGCAGGGAGGGATCTTTAACGTGCCACACCTGCAGTGACACGGGACCTCGGTTTCTGCGGTCTCATCCGAAGGAACGCCTCATATAGTCGCCTCTTACGACAAGCAAGGGATACTGAGGATCTATTCTATCTACCCGGATCCCTAAAAAGCAAGGATGTACGAAAATTGTGAATATCGCAACCTTCATGGTTTGGACTATAGGAAGGGTCCTAATTAGTTATCCCACGTTAATGGTACATATATTATGTAAAGGCTAAATAAATATTATGTAGGTACTCTCAGGGGCATTTAATTTTAAGAAGACATCTAGTATTATACTGTTGTTGAATATTAGAATTCAGCTTAGATGTATGCAGAAGATATTTTTTGGTCTAGATTTCATAGCCCTTGGGGCTAGTGATACTTGTAACAAATACTCGCGTAACCTATAAGGCCTGAAGACCTTTTGTTCTAGAATGTTACCTGTAACAGACAAAGGCATGTGTGTAAGAGTGCATGCTTGTGAATATGTGCTTTCGGAGACATTTGTGTCTAAAGACCAATCTTGTTTTATATTGTTGCTGAATATTTTAATTTACCTTAGATATATACAGAATAGGAGTTTTTTTGTTTTTTGTTTTTGTAGATTCCAGAGGTCTTGGGACACGTCATGCATGTAGGTAGCTGATACGGCCTGTGGGCCTCTTATTACTAAGTATAACAAAGAATTCGAGATTCGGAAATATTACGAATTGAATTTATATCCATCATAATAGGTCCATAGCAGTACATGGAAAAGAAATGTGTGATGCTAGTTGCATTAAGCGTAGTAAATGTCACGTTTTGGAAGGAAATGATCAATAAAAAAAATACCTTATTAATACCACTCTGATTCCACGCACAAGAACTCTGTAGTTTAAATTTCATAAGATGCTGTAGTTCCTCATTCACACATCGTCGTATTCTTCGGTGATCAGGTCTTTCAACAGGCTGTTGGAAATCCCATGGGCACTGATTGTGCTCCTTTGTTGGCTGACCTGTTTTTATATGAGAAGAAAAGAAGTCTCTTGCCGTAACCTTCAACTTAATTGATTTCTTGTACATTGTTTAACGTTTCTCTCAAGAATCTTTCCCTCACATAGAGATGTGGTCACCATTGCGGGTAAAGGGCTGCAAAATTCAGGCCTATGCTCGGCGCTCAGGGCCTTTGGGCAGGGAGGGATTTTTATCGTGCCACACCTGCTGTGACACGGGGCCTCGGTTTTTGCGGTCTCATTCGGAGGACCGCCCTATTTAGTCGCCTCTTACGACAAGCAAGTTGTACTGAGGATATATTCTAATCCGGATCCAAGTTGACATTTGGATATGTCGATAACGTTTTATCTATTAACAATGATAATTTTCATTCATATACCAATTCGATGTATCTCAGTTAAATCGAAATAAATGACACAACTGAGTCCTCCACATCTGCTTCGTACTTAGATATTTTATTGTATATCTATTAGATATTAACGACAAACTACCACGCTTCATAACAAACTGGATGATTTCAGCTTCATCATTATTTATGTAGCAATATTCCATTATCACCTGCATATGGTCTTTAATCTCTCAACTAATTTGTTACGCATGAGCTTGTTCTGCGTACGATAATGTTTTAAATCGAGGCAGACTACTGAAAACAAGTTTATATTACACGAGTTTTAACAGTCTCGTTTAACGTCAGCATTTCGAAAATTCTATGGTCGTTATAATGATCTAGTTTATCAATACAACCTGTCATTGGATCAAATGCTGTATGGCATGTTTCGTATGAATTGTTTGACCGTTCTTTACACACAGATGTTTACTACGGATTACTCCGTTTACCATAATAAGTTGTGGGGCTCACGGCGGGTGTGACCGGTCGACAGGAGATGCTTACTTCTCCTAGGCACCTGATCCAAGCTCTGGTATATCCAGGGCTCCGTGTTTACCAACTCTTACATATGTATTTCTTATAGGAGTTATGGGATTGATAACAGTTCGTTATCGTCATCTTTTCAAAGAATAGAATATAATAATATTCTCGTTCAACATGTTTAAAATTCAACCAAAGCTAAACTGAGAACTCTGCCCTTCGAAATCTACTTTCAGTAACCACTGAGCTACCGCGACCGGTTGCTTTCAGTAAACCCGAAAGTAAAATAATTACAAATTCAAAATATAATAAACAAATTTAAAGAAAACATAAAGTAAATAAGTAAATATAATATAAAAATCACAAACACTGAACAAAAGCAATGGCTATATAAACTGGTTTATAATATAAAAATTTCAATTCAAGTAAAAGCAAGAGAAACTGAAAAATACCAATAATTGAATATTAATAACAAATATAATATAGAATGAAAAAAATGTCCACGATCTAAAAGTTAGATGACAGAAAATTAATGTTTGAAGGGAAATCAGAATACTTTGACTTTGTTCTTGTCCAACGCCGTAGAAACCTCATTAAGATACACATTGTATATGGTATTTAAAAGGACAGAAACCATGTTACCATCACCAAACATCAATTATGTTACGCTGTTCATTTCTGGAGATTGTCCTTCTGATGGAATGTAGAGCCTTAACAGAAGCGTTTTTTTCTCTTTCGTAGGTAAACGTTCATCCATGTAATGATACGGTATGTGGAGAGACAGAGAGATGTGAAATTTTGTTTGACAATTCTGTTATATGCAGCACAACAGGTAAACCAGAGTGTACTATTGTTACAGTGCAATTACATACCAAGACCGTTATCGCAAATGTGCAATATTTATCAAACTTCTAAAACATTATTTTACAGAATGTAAAGCAAGAATGAATGTTTCTCGGTCTTGGAAGTTGTCTCACGGCACACAAGCGGTGGGTGACCACATTCATTACCTGTGTGTCCATAATGTACAGCTTATGGTTGCCTCTTACAAATGTCAGCAACATGGCTCATGGAAGATTGCAAACTACTCCATCAAAAACATGCAGGAATGCAATCGCGCCGGTATAGACAGGAAAGAGCAACACATTTTGTTTTTAGTACAGTTTTTTACATGAAAAGTAAAATGAAGTTAAATGCAACAGAAACCACCAAATGTTTTGTTTCTAAAGTCATATATTGTTGATGGTTTTCATTTTAAGAAGAAAAATAAGGAATTTTCCGAGTTTGCTATATCTCAAATTTTCTTCAAACACTACGAAGTGGTTGAAAGAGACACATGTACAGGGATTCATCTCACAAGGATACCTGTACACTGCGAAACGCAACAAGAGAGAGAGAGAGAGAGAGAGAGAGAGAGAGAGAGAGAGAGAGAGAGAGAGAGAGGTGTCCTTTGCAATAATCTCAGAACACAATGACAGATATATTTTCTATAGGAATTACGAGATTGAATACTGTTAGTTATCTTGGCCTATTCATTCCTTCTCGTTACCTCGAGCAGTCTTTTCTTTTCAAAAAGGTGAAATAATAACCTAAAACGTTAAGCTGTTTTGGTTTCGATTTTGTTTCCCAGTTTACATGTACCCAACTCAATTTATTTGTCGTATGACTTGTATTTCAGATATATTCACCATTTTTTCCCTTTATTTTAGAATGTCAGAAAAATAACGGTTTTATCTACCTTGAAGAAGTAAACGGTTGTTACAGATTTCTCAATGAAAACAAAACTCACACTGAAGCAAGGTTCTACTGCAGCTCGACATTTACATATGGCAAACTGTTTCTGGCAGATTCTTCTGAGAAAATTCAGGCGGTGATGAAGAACATAGTTCGTATGTAGTTTATTATTGCTTAGAACACCAGTGTCTCGTATCTATCGTACATCATGTGGAGTCATTTTATTAGCAGAAAAAGGAAACGAGTTTCCTTTACAAAGAAGTATATGTGACTAGGGTTTTCTCTCATTTCCAAGATCGTTTTGCGATAACATCTCGAAATCATAGTCTTTCAGAAAACCAAATTTTAGGTAATTACACATCGAAAAATAATTCGTAATGCTAGCCATGGGGCCATTTGTTTTGACCATGAGACTAGCGTTAACTGGTAATATCTTAAGACAAAATATCCAAGCAGAATACTTCGTTACAAACATAGAATGACTTAACTTCTTTTTGCTGTAGTGTATTTTGAATTTTCTGAATAGTGCATGTTTTACAATATGATGTGATTCCCTTCAAATAAGTAGTATATATATTTCATTTTTTACAGCCCCAGCTTCTGTTGGATTTCATCCTTTCATATGGATTGACGGCGTATCCACGAATTCAACAAAAACATTAGCCACGTCCAGGGGTCCTCTCAATATTCAGAAACTGAAGAATTTAAAAGAATATGCTAGTGTCACCTTGAAACCAAACGAAGGATGTCTAATTTTGTTTCCGCTGATGTCCGAAGTTAGCATTATTCCCGACTGCTCACAGAAACATGGATTTATATGTGAAATAGAGCCATAAATAATTAACATTTAAAGAACAAAATATCAATATGTTAAGGATGGAAGGTTGCCCCATTTTGGAATGCAGGTCTTTGATCACCATTGCCATTTAACAATATTACAAATATTCTCGTCAAACCCTGTAACCAAATACATAGTTTGCACAATCTAACGCATATTTTTAACCTTTGTCTCAAACCTGAAGGTTTCTGCTGAACAAGTGAATAGTTATTACAAACCAATATTTGCCCCCCTTCTCTCTCTCTCTCTCTCTCTCTCTCTCTCTCTCTCTCTCTCTCTCTCTCTCTCTCTCAAATCTGAACGTGAAGAATGATTGAACGGTAGCGATAGTAGAGCATTAGCTTCGTAAATGAGAGGTCGTGAGTCCGAGCCCCACTCGTGCTATGTCCGCGTCAAACCGAATATGTAAAAATAGGTAATGATCGATCCTTCGCCAAACGCTGGGCATTGAGAAGTGACAATCACGGGTCTTTCGTATATGACCTTAAAGTCGGAGGTCCCGCTATGTGGCAGGCGTTGGCACGTTACCCTCACTGCTGTTGGCCCCTAGCGCTAAGCATAGGTCTAACTTTGTGGTATTTTAACTACAGCTGGTGAAGTCTCCATATGAGTGAATAATTCTCGACGGGACGTAAAACAAACAAACAAACAAACAAGCTACAACCAACCAATCCATCTTGGTAACGTCAGACTCTAGGAAGGGGTACCATATGACAACATATTCCAAAGTTGAGCGGACTAGAGAGCTATACGCAGTCTTGTGGGTGGATGGATTGGGGAAGGACGGGGAGGGGGGCTGTGAAGAATATTGTGACTAACGAAGTTAAGGGTGGTACTAACCTTTATATACATAATTTTGATATGGGCCGTCCATTTTAGGTCAGATGACAATATGACCCTAAGGTACGGGTTTGTGTGCACTCCTTTCAGTATACATCAAACCCTAATATATACGATTCAGCAGCATTGGCCTGCAATCCCCATTCAGTAGGGCAGATTTGCAAGTAAAATGACGTGATCTACATATGATGTTATTTCGCGGTGTAGTAAACAATCATCAAAAAGAAAAACAAATCCACTTGGGACACCACAGTATCAGGTGAGCCATTTATATGACAAAGGAATAGGAGGGATCCTAGAAGAACACCCTGCGTGACTCCGTTGTCTATTGCGAGTTCACACAGAAATGATGTGATCCACCACATGTAATTTACCCTGTAATCCGTACCACTACGTTCGCAGTTTATGAAGACATTGTGAAACACTTTCTAAAAGTCTGTCCATTTCTATCTAGCGATCGAAGATCGACCTACGATTTTCCACTGTAACTGGGTCTCGCAAGAAAAGCCCGATCGAAATCCATGATTCAAAGAATTCTGGACCTAATGGCTTTCAAAATGTCTCACCGGTCGCGGTAGCTCAGTGGTTAGAGTGTTCGCTTCGTAACCGGGAGGTCGTGAGTTCGAGCCCCGCTCATGCCATGGCCGCGTCAAACCTTAGACGAAAAATGAGTAGTGATTGCTCCCTCGCCAAACGCTCGGCATTTAGAAGTGAGAATCACGGGTCTTTCGGATATGACCTTAAAACGGAGGTCCCATGTCACGGTAGGCGTTGGCACGTAAAAGAACCCTCACTGCTACGGCCCTGAGAGCTAAGCATAGGTCTAAATTTGTGGTAATTCACCTACAGTTGGTGACGTGTCAATATGAGTGAAAAATTCTCGACGGGACATAAAAAAAAATCAAATCAAATCTAAAAGTCTGTCTATTTCTATCTCGCGATCGAAGCTCGACCTACGATTTTCCACTGTAACTGGGTCTCGCGAGAATAGTCCGATCGAAAACCATGATTCAATGAAGTCTGGATCCAATGGTTTTGAAAATGAGTCATCACATGCCGGCACAAAATATACACAAGCAGTTTCCTGAATATGGATATTAAGAAAACTGGACGATAATTTTAAGTGTCGGTGCCCTTTTTTAAGACTGGTCCAATAGTTGCGTTAAACCAGTTTCTAGATAGGCTCCCTGAATCCAATGACTTCTGGATAAGTAGGGTGACGCTTGGGGCGAGTTCAAATGCAGACTCTTTCAATATCCGATTCGAAATAACATCTGACCCAGCCGCCTTCGCAGTTTTCTGGTTTCTTAGCAGCTTTACGACTCTGTCCTCGGTAACAAAGATGTCGTCAATCAGAGAATCACGTGACTGGATAACGCGTAGCGTAGTAGATGATGTTTCATGTGTGAAAACTGTCCTAAACTGATCGACTACACGAAATTGTGGAGATAATGAATAGAGATCAATTTCATAACCCCTATACGAAAATCAAAATTAAGAGTTGGATAAACTCTGGCACATGGATATATATAGGTAGAATAAGGTGACTAAAAGGAGTAAGCATCCCCTATCGACCGGTCACACCCGCCGCGAGTCCTGTATTTTATCAGGTAAACGGAGAAATCCTATTGTCAAAATCTGTGTGTAAAGAAAAATGGAGGTCCAGTGTCACGACAAGCGTTGTCACGTTAAAGAACTCTCACTTAGCGCTAAACAAAGTCTAAATTTGTGTTACTTCACCTGCAACTCGCGACGTTTAATATGAGTGCAAAATGTTATACGGGACGCTAAACAAACAATCAATCTATCTATTTTCAACAGAATCTCAAAGTACAAAGCATATGAAAGGCTAAGATAACGAATCTCGTAAATTCCTTTAAAGCGAGGTCAACTACTGAGAAAAAAAATGACGTTGCAGGGTTATAACGAATCTCGTTTGAAGTCATCATTTTGCAAATTTTACGGTCGCTATAATGACCTTGTTTGCGATTACAAAGTGTCTCTGGGACATATGTTGAATGATTTGTTTCATACCCTTTGTTAGACTGTCATTTTTCATACTAACTTTGACTACGGATAATCCCGTTTACCTAATTTCGACTAAGGGCTCACGGCGAGTGTGACCGGTCAGCGGAGGTTGCTTACTCCTCCATGGCACTTGATCCTACCTTCGCTTTGTCGGAGGTCCGTGTTGCCCTACACTCGAACTTGTATATGTCTTGGGGATTTATGATTACGATTTACACATTGTTTACTACGCCATTCGATATAGAAGATACAAATCAGAGAGATGGGCAAACACGGACCCCTGGACATACCAGAGGTAGGATCAGGTGACTAGGAGGAGTAAACACCTCCTGTCAACCGGACACACCCGCCGTGAGTCCAATATCATAATTGGGTAAACAGAGAAATCCGCATTCAGAATCAGTGTGCTAATAACGGCCTAATAATTGGCATGCAACATGTCAGACAGCATTTGACCTAATGGAAGGTTGTACTGGCAAACTAAACCGTTTTAACGACCACAGAGATTGCGATGATGACTTTAGACGAGAGTGTATAAACCTTGTAACATTAACATATTTGTCAGTGGCCTGACTCGATTTAAAAACTGATCATACGGAGAACAAGCTCTTACGTATCAAATCAGTTGAGAGATACAAACCCATATGAAATATTGCCACATAGATAAGGGAAGTTAACGATGGAAAAATTGAACTCATCCCGTTTGTCATAACGTTGAGGTAGTAGTTTACCGTTGGAATCTTTTTCAATAAAATATCTATGTACATGTTCAATGCAGATGTGGAAGACTCTGTGATGTCTTTTATTTCGAGTTCACTGGGATATATTGAATAGACATATGAATGAAAATGATAATTGTTAATAGATAAAATTCTAAATGTCAAATTGAAAACCACAGCAAGAATTTTTTTTCATCTCGCGTATAATCTTTTGAATTACTTTTGTTTCGTAAGAATATAAAAACAGGACAACAAACAAAGGATCACAATTCGTGATCATTGATTTGCGACAAACTTTTGGAAGACCTACAAATGTATTGTCAATGAGGAACTCTAGCATCTTTTAAATATCAACTTCAGAGTACTTGTAGGGATCCGGGTTGTTAGAATATATCCTCAGTACCCCTTGCTTATCGTAAGAGGCGACTAAATGGGGCGGTCCTTCGGGTGAGACCGCAAAAACCGAGGATCCGTGTCACAGCAGGTGTGGCATGATAAAGATCCCTCCCTGCTCAAAGGCCGTAAGCGCCGAGCATAGGACTAATTTTTGCAGTCCTTCACCGGTAATGATGACGTCTCCATGTAAGTGAAAAATTCCCGAACGGGAAGTTGAAAGGAAGGAAGATATATAGAATCAGAGTACTTGTGCGTGGAATCAGAGTGGTGTTTAACAAATAATTTTTGGGGCAACTGATAACTAGATATGAATATATATATCCGTTGAAGAATCAAATGTCATAAGTCTTTAAGTTATTACAAGGAAAGGTCGTGTAAAGTGTTGAAAAGTTATATGATTTGATGTTGATTTGAGAAAAGTTTTGTTATTTCAAAGTTACTAAAGTTCGTTAAGTTTTTTTAGAATCCACATTTGATATACACCACCTTTAGCAGATGGTGTATAATATGTTTATCTATCTCAGCTTTAGACTTACTTTGACTGACCCCGTGGGAATCCGGGTTGTTACAATAGGTCCTCAGTACCCCTTGCTTGTCGTAAGAGGCCACTAAACGGGGCGGATGAGACCGAAACAACCGAGACCTCGTGACACATCAGGTGTGGCACGATAAAGATCCCTCCCTGCTCATAGGCCATAAGTGCCGAGCATAGGCGTAAATGTGCAGCCCTTCACCGGCACTGGTGACATCTCCAAATGAGTGAACGATTCTCGAGCGGGACGTTAAACAATATTTAATCAATCAATCAATCAATACTTTCCCTGACCACGTGACCTTTTCTCTAAAATGGTGAAACACCGACATTGTCCTGCTGGTTAGACTTCACATAACTTCAGAAGGCTTTCATGTTGCTTATCAATCCTTCTTGTATTGTGCTGTTTTAGAAGTATATTGCAGTTTTACAAATACATGTGCTGCGAGGCTTTCCACTTTACAGTATGCTAGCGTGAAGCAATGGTGTTCACACCCTTATGAACACGTTGATTATGCGACTGAAATTTCGAGTTTTGGTATTTGACATAGAAAAAAAATTGAACTAGATTGAATTCTAGATATTTAAGGTAACTTAAACAATTCACACTTGCAAACATGATGTATTGATAGGCAGTAAAGTGTGTCATCCAAAGAACTGTGCGTCTGTCAGACCGAGTCAACGACTCTCTAGCGCTGTTCTTGTTTATGGATAAAATCATGATGCTATTGCACTATTTGTAATATTGTTACAAACATAATTATGTCCTTTGGCTTTGATTACTCATTATATATGAGAATTAGATTGAATGTCAAGTACTTTCATGGTCGTTATAACGATCTAGTTTACCAGTACAGCCTTCCATTAAGTCAAATGCTGTTTTATACCAATTATTAGGCCGTTCTTGGCACACTGATTCTGACTGTGGATTGCTCCGTTTATCTGATCGGGATGTAGGGGTCAAGGCGGGTGTGGCCGGTCAACAGGGGATGCTTTCTCCTCCTAGGCACCTGATCCCACCTCTGGTATGACCAGGGATGCGGATATGCCCATCTCTCTGATTTGTATTTTTTATAGCAATTACGAGATTGAATACTATTAGTTATCTTAGCCTCTTCATACTAGTACATTACCACTTACTGTTAAATACAATTTACTTTACAAGTGTTAAATTAATTAATTACATGGATTAATATCATAAATGTTGCATAGTATTTCGAAAAAATGCAAAAGATGCATTATCTAAACTTTTTTCCGCCGTAATTTGACACACACGATGAAATTAAAACTGCGTGCTGAGTTTGGATAGAAGCGAATATTTTCAAACGAGTCGCATCTTTTTATGCTTCAATCGGTGAAATTATTCAGTTATTGTTTTGATGATTGTATTAATGCATGCACGCGTTGCGTACTTTGATAATTATTTAATATAGAAGACAACTTGACAGAGTTGGCTATTGTCATCTCATAATCAAGAAGATTAGAGTTCTGCAAGTATGAAGATGCTGATTGTTCTGGATCTTGTATCAGTTACTGCGATATTCCGTAGTTTAATATACGTTTCCGATATTTTCATCATCAGCATTATGAGGTAATTAATGAATAGTAATGATAAACATTGTATACCATTTTGTTTACTATCATCGTGATGGAAATGCTATTCGCAACTGTGTGGTTGACATATCTAATGAAAATGTATATAATGTGGTTTATTTGGCTAAAATGTAATAAGATTGACATAAATGAAGCACACTATCGATTTGTTTATTTATACTGTATTATGTGTGCCAGTACTAATATAAATTTTCTATCTGTATTTATTTCTTTTATTTTTACCTTATGAAATTAAATTCCAATTTCCATTTACCAAAGTTGACCAACATTTGGATCGAGTTTGCTGCGTGAAGTCTAATTCTGTTTCTCATTGGTCCTTTCATTTCATTGGTCACTTCGTATTTCCTCATTCAATACTAGAGTTTCACTTTTAATATAAAGTTACCGGGTTTTATAGTTAAATCAGAGCAGCAATACGTTTGAAAAGAGTTATACTGATCTGGGACTTCATCATCGTCATCTTATGGTATGTAAATTCTATTGATTGATTGATTGTTTGTTTGTTGCTTTCCGCCACACTCAACAATTTTTCAGTTATCTGGTGGCGTCCAGTTTTTATAGGTAGAAAGAAAATCCAGATACAATGTACCCGGGAAGACACCATCGACCTTCCGAAAGGAAACTGGCAAACATTCTCACATATATCGGCGAGAGCGAGATTCGAACCCGCGCCGACATGAGGTGAGAGGCCTTGTTATTTTGAGCGCGATGTTCTAACCACTCGGCCACGGAGGCTCCGATGTATGTTATAATTTTTATTGCAAGGCATATACTTTATTTAGTCAAAATTGCAATTATTATTTGTTTGTAAGGTCTTAATTTGAATGGCTTACATAACTCATTGTACATATTTTTGATAAAGTATAACTCTCAGTGAATTGTTTACTGTACGTGACGTAATGTAATTGTGATTCTAATGTTTGTAATATTTCTCTGGAACTTGTATGTTTCTTTGTTATTAGACGTCAATGCCTTTGAACATCTTAATAAAACTATGAAATAACCAGCATAAGTTTTAATACTGCTCGGTTACATTTGTAGCAGTTATAGTGTAACATGTACGGAAACCCAGATGGGACAACAAGCAACATGTTTTTCACATCAGACACCTCGTATCATATCTGCGTCCTAGTTCCTTCTGGGCGTTCTAGGGAGAGATGTCCGAGATATATCTATGTATATATTATATGAAGTCCGCACCCATTGCACGACCTCCCAGTCATATATTACATGGAAAGGATTGATTGATTATATATTGCTTAACGTACCGCTCGAGAATCTTTCACTCATATGTAGACGTCACCATTGCTGGTGAAGGGCTGCAAAATTTAGACCTATGCTCGGCGCTTATGACCTTTGAGCAGGGAGGAATCATTAACGTAACACACCTGCTGTGACACGGGACCTCGGTTTTTGCGGTCTCACAAGGCCTGCCCTCTTACGACAAGCAAGGGGTACTGAGGATCTATTCTGACCCGGATCCCCACGAGGTACATGGAAAGATGGCTAACGTGACAGGCCCTATCTAACCTGGTGTAGTTCGCTTCGTAACCGGGGGGTCGTGAGTTCGAGCCCCGCTCATGCCATGGTCGCGTTAAACCTAATACGAAAAATAGGTAGTGATTGCTCCTTCGCCAAACGCTCGGCATTTAGAAGTGAGAATCACGGGTCTTTCGGATATGACCTTAAAAACGGAGGTCCCGTGTCGCGGTAGGCGTTGTCACGTTAAAGAACCCTCACTGCTACGGCCCTGAGCGCTATGCATAAATGTCTAAATTTGTGGTACTTCAACTGCAGCTGGTGACGTCTCAATATGAGTGAAAAATTCTCGACGGGACGTAAAACAAACAAATAATCAATAATCAATCTAACAATGTGTAGCTTCAGAGTTTGGAATCAAGTAGGAGAGATAGTATGTGATTGAGAGAGAGACTGCTTTGTGAGATTATTTTCCGTAACTTTACAGAAATGTGTATAATACTATCTATATACATAGGCAGATACACACATAGGGCACTTGCAAATAAATATACAGCAGTTTTTAATCATTTTATATATTATTCTTTGTTGTGGATTTTACAATTATAGAAACATAAAATATACTTGGGATTAATATTCTATAGGAAATTAATTACTTTAAACCGATTGTTTACGAATGGGGCTGAGGAAATCAGCCTCGTTTGAGATTCGGCTAACGTACTTAATGTACCTCTTTTTGGCATATAATAGATAAAGAGATGATTGATGGATGAATAGATAGACATATAAATATATAATAATAGATAAATATATACATGAAGACAGAGATAGATAAATAAGTCCATTTAGATCTAGAGAATCCATCGAGTATTGATACGTAACAATAGGTATCTTTTAAAACTGAATCCAAGATTCCTTTCCTGTTCAGTTCTGTAGATATTTGTTGACAGGAAAAAGCCCAGCTGCATCGTAGAAACGAGGAACCTTTACTATCTGACGACGTATGGACCATGTAAGGTCTCCCACGCACCCTAAATGTGACGGTGGTCATGTTGGTACAGGAAACGGTGATGCAGTAAAATCGAAAAATTGTGAAGGATAAACATGGATCAACGAAGGTGGTCACAAAAAATACCTCATAATTATGGCAGCAGACGTACCGTATTACGGGTATTTTCTGTAATTGTCCATTTTAAGTGGACGGAGGAAAATCCGCTAAATTAACAACAGGAAAATATTCATTTGCATGCATATAGGTATATATAGGTATGATACAACCACAGAAAAGGGAAACGCAGAACACAATATGCTATTATTTACAGATCAAATAACAAAAATTCCAACCGCAGTTATATGGTATTACATTCAACTGCGGAAGGTCAAGGAGATAAACGGGTTCAGAAGCCTTCACGAGACATGTGTTTAGGATAAAAGATGCCGATTCCAATTTTAATGTTACTCACTACTTAGGTGATCAGACACACAGAAATGCTGAATCAGACGATGGAGGCTAGAGACGCATATTGTCGTTCTCTGAAAGCATGAACACTGGCAATAAATACCTCAACAAATGGAAAGAAGCCCCGGACGATGCTATGGTTCTACCCTGTATTAACTTCAGATTTTTACAAGACTAAATTTCGTAGAGGCAGATGTGGTTTAGAGGAATTTACACTGAAGGAAACCCACAGCCATCGCAGCCTATACAGAAATGTCATTTCAGTTTCAGATCCAGCATGCCAGTGAAAATGGTTACGAGAGAAATTTCATATAAACCATCTACTTTCACCGAGGAGGGGAATCTACTTAAGGACCCCACACCAGCAGAAAGCACAACACGGAGATCTCTTGCTTTTGATGCTCTAAAATACATCCGAATCCATCTTGTTCCATATGCGCAAACACTTACAGTGGGAGGCAGCAAAGGCGATAAGTGTGTGGTGACCCATCATCCACAAGAAAAGTATCAGTGTCGAAGTCTCGGCTTTTGCTGTCACCTTGCGGCCACGATCAGCCGTGGAATAAAAGAAAAATATAAGGTAAGATAACAACTTTGAAAACACAACAACAACAGGAAGATGCAAAAAAAAGAACAACAAAGAAAAAGGCAAGACGACCATGTGATACTGATCATACTGTAGTTGCGGCTCAGGATTCAGTTTAAGAAATACAGAAATACGGAAACACCAGCACAAAATTATTTGAGCGCAACAAACATTAAGCTGGAAATGGAAATCACATCAGAGTAAGAAGTAACAATTTCTCAGTCACCGGGCTTTGAGTCAAAGATTGATTGATTGATTGATTAAATATTGTTTAACGTCCCGCTCGAGAATTTTTCACTCATATGGAAACGTCACCATTGCCGGTGAAGGGCTGCAAAATTTAGGCCTATGCTCGGCGCTTATGGCCTTTTACGTGCCACACCTGCTGTGACACGGGACCTCGGTTTTTGCGGTCTCATTCGAGGGACCGCCCCATTTAGTCGCCTCTTACGACAAGCAAGGGGTACTGAGGATCTATTCTAACCCGGATCCCCACGGGGTTAAAACATCTTAAAGTTACATCCATCGTAACACATAGTTTCAACAATGACACCGTCGTCCTTGACGGTCTAAGTCTCCTCGGTGGAACGATTGCCATTTTCTTTGGAAAAGGTATCAATGTGTTTTTGTTGATGCAGATAATGAAATGTCCTTTCATGTTAGCTGTGTCAACTTGTAAATTTTTGGGAACTTTACTATTGTTTGTGGGAACTTCGTAGGAAATGCTATGGCAGATTTTCCACAACCCATGGCCCTGTCTTGTTGCTGCACCTTTGGGATATTCACTCTGATTTTTGTGACGTCTTCCGTGATTATTCCCATGGAGATTCGGGTTAGAATATATCCTCAGCACCCCTTGCGTGTCTTGAAAGGAGACTAAATGGGGCGGTCCTTCGGATGAGACCCGTATTACAACAGGTGTGACACGATAAAGATCCCTCCCTGCTCAGAGGCCGTAAGTGCCGAGCATAGGACAAAATGGAAGTTATGACTTCGGTATATATTTCAGACATTAGCAAAATTCCAATCAGTATTAAACCAAAGTAGTGTACTAATTGAATTTAACTATTATCAACATACATTTTAATTTTTTTTTTACAACGTCAGAGGTTTCTTTTAAACCTACCCAACGTTTAAAGTTGTTTAAAATTATGTGGAATTAAAATCCCTGGAAAGCGAACTGCTG
Organism: Ostrea denselamellosa; assembly: GCA_024699665.1. Classification (NCBI taxonomy): domain Eukaryota; kingdom Metazoa; phylum Mollusca; class Bivalvia; order Ostreida; family Ostreidae; genus Ostrea; species Ostrea denselamellosa. The sequence continues at coordinate 523,370 of JAMZEH010000077.1, forward strand.
GATGCGCGCTTGCCAAAATAAAAAATGTTTGATTCGAGTGCATATGGAAGAAATATAAACAAAATTAGTCGGATACAACACAGACACTTGTTATTAACGCTTGGGTTCGGATTTACTATTAAACAGTTAAAATATAGTTCAAACCAATTGATTGATGAAAAATCATTAAACCAAATGATTTGAAATTCTACTCTGTACTTTAATATACATGTATGCATAGATCATTAATCTACATTACTACCAAAGTTCATCTCGAAATTCCGTATACTTCCTAAGATATCCAGAACTGAATTCAGAAAGTCGAGGTTTAGCTGGGCCCTGACTTTGTGTATGTGTACTAGTCTGTGTATTGTAACAAGCAGTGAACATAGAATGTGTACCAGTCTGTGCATTGTAACAAGCAGTGAACATAGAATATGTACCAGTCTGTGCATTGTAACAAGCAGTGAATATAGAATATGTACCAGTCTGTGCATTGTAACAAGCAGTGAACAAAGAATGTGTACCAGTCTGTGTATTGTAACAAGCAGTGAACAAAGAATGTGTACTAGTCTGTGCATTGTAACAAGCAGTGAACATAGAATGTGTACCAGTCTGTGTATTGTAACAAGCAGTGAACATAGAATGTGTACCAGTCTGTGCATTGTAACAAGCAGTGAACATAGAATGTGTACCAGTCTGTGTATTGTAACAAGCAGTGAACATAGAATGTGTACCAGTCTGTGCATTGTAACAAGCAGTGAACATAGAATGTGTACCAGTCTGTGCATTGTAACAAGCAGTGAACAAAGAATGTGTAACAGTCTGTGCATTGTAACAAGCAGTGAACATAGAATGTGTACCAGTCTGTGCATTGTAACAAGCAGTGAACATAGAATGTGTACCAGTCTGTGCATTGTAACAAGCAGTGAACATAGAATGTGTACCAGTCTGTGCATTGTAACAAGCAGTGAACATAGAATGTGTACCAGTCTGTGCATTGTAACAAGCAGTGAACATAGAATGTGTACCAGTCTGTGCATTGTAACAAGCAGTGAACATAGAATATGTACCAGTCTGTGCATTGTAACAAGCAGTTAACATAGAATGTGTACCAGTCTGTGCATTGTAACAAGCAGTGAACATAGAATGTGTACCAGTCTGTGCATTGTAACAAGCAGTGAATATAGAATGTGTACCAGTCTGTGTATTGTAACAAGCAGTGAACATAGAATATGTACCAGTCTGTGTATTGTAACAAGCAGTGAACAAAGAATGTGTACCAGTCTGTGCATTGTAACAAGCAGTGAACATAGAATATGTACCAGTCTGTGCATTGTAACAAGCAGTGAACAAAGAATGTGTAACAGTCTGTGCATTGTAACAAGCAGTGAACATAGAATGTGTACCAGTCTGTGTATTGTAACAAGCAGTGAACATAGAATGTGTAACAGTCTGTGCATTGTAACAAGCAGTGAACATAGAATATTTACCTTTTCATAAACTAAGTCCGCAATAGCTCAACGTGAATGAAAATTGTCAACCTGTCTGCATTTCACATATTGCAGCCATTTTCAGCTGTGCTACTAGTTACCCCAGAAGGAGTAAAGGACCAAAACGATTTAGAGACTCGAATATTAATTTTGACAAAGTGTCTTTGAGACATTTGTTGAATGATTTGTTTCATACCCTTTCTTAGACTGTCATTTTTCATACTAACTTTGACTACGGATAATCCCGTTTACCTAATTACGACTAAGGCCTCACGGCGAGTGTGACCGGTCAGTAGAGGATGCTTACACCTCCATGGCACCTGATCCTACCTTCGCTTTGTCGGAGGTCCGTGTTGCCCTACACTCGAACTTGTATATGTCTTGGTGATTTATGATTACGATTTACACATTGTTTACTTCGCCATTCGATATATGAATACTTTAATACATATATTATGCGAATAACAACTCTTTTTAATGATAAACGGCTCATAATTTGTCTATTTTTATGCAAACCACATTATCGAGGACGTTTTATAATACTGAGATCCAATTGGCAACAGACAATATGGCTGTGATATGTGAATGTGCAGGTATTAAATTAACTTAAAAATGTTGGATGATAAATGAATTTAAATCATTTTTTAAAGTAAGGAGCAATCAGGTTTGGCGCAACCATGGTACGAGCTGGACTCGAACTCACGACCTCCCAGTTACGAAGCGTTGTTTTTAAATAGAGATAGGCTCATTTAATCACTTATTGAAAGTAAGGGGTATTGAAGATTTATTCTAACCCGGATCCCTAATGACAAGTTGAAGGCGACAGCAAAGTTTTTTTTTCAAGTGAAAGTTTTTTAATCAATTAAGGCTTGTGAAAATATAACAACTGATCACCTAATACGGGAGCACATTTAATGGCCATGGGAATTCCAACAAACTATTGGAGAATCTGATCACCAAACACCACGGAGACAATTTCAATGACGAACTCCAGTGTCTTGTTAACATATTTTGTTTGTTTGTTTGTTTTCCGCCACACTCAACAATATTTCAGTTATCTGGTGGCGTCCAGTTTTTGTAGGTGGAGGAGAGAACCCAGATACAATGTATACGGGAAGAGACCACCGACCTTCCGAAAGTAAACTGGCAAACTTTCTCACATATATCGGCGCGAGCGGGATTCGAACCCACGCCGACTAGATGTGAGAGGCCTTGTGATTTTGAGCACAATACTTTTACCACTCCGCCACGGAGGCCCCTTTTGTTAACATATAATTTTCATAGTACTTGTGTGCGTAGAAACAGAGTGGTGTTTAATAAAGTAATATTTTGAATGACTGATCACAAAATGTTAATATTTCTTCCCCCAAATTTATTGAAGAAGCAATTTTCTATGATGTACTATTGTCGTGTTTGCTGACCCCATTCTTTCACGTATAACCTCTTTTTTCCTCTGGGGGCCTCCATGGCCGAGTGGTTAGAGCATCGGGCTCAAAATCACAAAGCCTCTCACCCTCTGTCGGCGCGTGTTCGAATCTCGGCCGCGGCGTTATGTGAGGAAGTTTGCCAGTTTACTTGCGGAAGGTCGGTGGTCTCTTCCCAGGTACATTGTATCTGGGTTCTCTCCTCCACCAACAAAAACTAGACGCCACCAGATAACTGAAAAATTGTTGAGTGTGGCGTAAAGCAATAAATAATCAATCAATCAATCAATCTTTTTTCCTCTGCGTCTTTGTCATACTTCCGGTAAATGTTTAACAATTTCGCTGCCATTCTACGAAGCATCTGTAAATCCTGCAAAGCCGTACATCCTCAGAATCATTAGAAGTTTGCCACTCTAAAACCCTATTTTTTTCTGGATGTTTTAATCAGATATAATCAAATCAAAGCGCTTAGGTATTTACGAATTAAAGTATTTGGGTTATAGACCCCCGAATTTCACAGTTTTAAGCTATGAGTACAAGATTATTGTGTAATGAATCTCATTGTCTGATGTCCAGGAGTCCAAAAGTTTCAAATAAATCACATATTCTCACTGTATAGCACATCACGTTCCGCCATAGCAGCAGGACTCCGGTCCGATCCAGGAATCGTAACTGTCACAATTTTGGTCGAACCTTTCCCCCCTCATGTGCTTTATTTATAACCAGAACCTTAGGAGAAGATTTAAAAACATAGACTAACTTTATGTTCACTACATGAGCCTCCTAACTCAGTCCTTACGCCAGAACAACCAGCCCAGGTTAGAATCATTTACGACTTAATACCACCATTCCAGTTCATTTTATTTTACGCTGAGTCTGCTAATTCGACACTTAAGGACAGTAAAAGATTGTAAAAGAAAATTTTATCCACATTTTTGTGTTAATTCAAATGTTAACGGACGAACGGATTTGAATCACAAAAAGAAACCCCAAGAAACTCGGCTGATCTAAAATGTTCCAAAGGTCAAGTTCACAAGTAAGAAAAAAAGATTTTCACAAACCATGTGAAAAAAATGCAGTACAAACTAATAAATATATTACAGAAATGACAATAAAGCACTTGTGAGGACATTCATGTTTATTTTACGACCGCGATTCGTTGGAAAAATTCTACACGAATAGTCTCAACTTTCTACATTATAAATTGACCGAAGATTCATTCGTATGTTGGGGATCAAAAATCACTCCACAAGCTCTAACAACCTTCGTTCTGTCGTTATCCTAAAGTGAATTGATAACGTTTCTGTACCCTGACAATCTCTACGATACACAGTAAGGGGCGTTATTAGTCATTCGCGTTCGGAAACATTTTGTGTAGCCTTTAGACATACAGAACTATCTACATGACACTGAAGACAGTGATAGTGAGGACATGTTATCGTGCCAACATATATTGATTGATTATATATTGTTTAACGTCCCGCTCGAGAATCTTTCACTCCTATGGAGACTTCACCATTGCCGGTGAAGGGCTGCAAAATTTAGGCCTATGCTCGGCGCTTACGGCCTTTGAGCAGGGAGGGATCTTTCACGTGCCACACCTGCTGTGACACGGGACCTCAGTTTTTGCGGTCTCATCCGAAGGACCGCCCCATTTAGTCGCCTTTTACGACACGCTAGGGGTGCTGAGGATCCAATCTAACAACCCGGATCCTCACGGTGTGGCCAACGTACTAAAGAAGACCTTACACATTAACGTTATGCATGTACTCGTATCGTGTCCTGGGGTGGGTATGATTTTGTTGTTTACGTGATACGGAGATTCACCAAACATATTTACTTTGCATAGTCTTACAGGAGAAAATGACCACATGTCATCTACGAAATCCTGAACACAACCCCCCCCCCCCCACACACACAGCAATGTCATTTTGACCGCTAAAACAAACAATTTAAAGTAACGGTAAGTGATGTCACTACGCCAATGATAATGAGTATAAACAAAGTGCTTGAGAAGGGAGACCTTGCATTCTTTTGAAATTTGATATTGAACGACAAGAGAAAAAATTTGATGTGATGTAGGTAAGCGCTTAAACTATTCCTCATGAAAGAGGATAGAATACCTAAATTCCCAAACTGTTGCTTTCATAAAAGTTAAACGTTGATATTTCTGTATACATAAGGATCAGGGCTGGACATTTTAAATCTTAAATATAAACAAGAGATTTGATAATAATTCGATCTGGATTACAGAAGCGTAAGATTTGTTTAATGTACGAAATGAAAAATAAAAGTTTATATTTATTAGTCGCAATGAATTGTATTGAACGTTACAATAGCAACCGAATTTCATGAAATAAAAATAAAATAAGGGAGGAAAAAGTAAAGCAATTGACCAAGAATGTTCTACTACAAAGTGTACACAAGATTGTTAACGCTATCACTGGCCTCAGTTACATCTTTTGTCATGGGAAGTCAATTTGGGTTTTTATTTATCTTCTAGAATAGTTTTGTCTCTGTTGTATGATATATATATATATATATATATATATATATATATATATATATATATATATATATATATATAAACCGCTCAAGCGAAACCAGTAAACTGTGCTTTATTCCTGTCGTTCATTCTAGAGGTACAAGATATCAGAAAGTGAATATTGGATGTGTTAATATTAAGTGTTTGTTAACATTAATTTTTAATATCTGTGTTTGCCCATCTCTCTGATTTGTATTTTCCATAGGATTTACGAGATTGAATACTGTTAGTTATCTTGGCTTTTTCATTAGATTTATACTTTTATGTTACTTAACTTTTCTTTTAATTTGGATATTTTCTTATATGTTAGTTAACATTTTTTTTTAATTTGGAAATCTACTTACATGTTAGTCAAAGTTATTTCTCGTCGTGATGTCACAGTATTAAAAAAAAAAATTAAATACTTCGCTAGGCTTTGATTTTTTTTTTTACTCTCATTTGTAACGGTTACAAGACAAAAAATATCAAAAAGTTGAATTTTATATATGAAACGAAAACTTCGAAACTGTTTTACAAATGCTGCTGCAGTTTAAGAAATCTAAGATTAATGTGGAATACGTATGTTAACTACCAATGTATGAAAATATCAAATTCAATGAGTGCATTGTAACTCTGTATGATGTATATACACATAGAAGGTGAAGACTCATCTGTAGAACTGAAAGCATTTAACAATGAAAATGTTTGGTGACAAAAGTATTAATCTTTGTTATCAAGAAATTGTCAATATTCATGTGTCAAATTTGAAATGCCTTGAATTAATGACCATCTTAACTATTGGTATTTAAAATAAACTAAAGATTGGAAAAATTCGATGCATGCGCATTTCTATCATTTGTGTTGTAATCGTGAAGAGTGGCTCAGTTGAAATATCATTAGATAGAAATTTGATAGAAAATGTTTAAAAAGATTACAATGATACTGGTTGTAGGTTTTATATTAATATTCCCCTGTGTATCTTCAGCGCCTCCGACGGGAGTGTGTCTTGGAGGTCGCTATAGGTTTTGTGAATGGGCCGATTGGATGTCCTGGGGTGAGTGTTCGAATCTCTGTGGGACCGGCGTTCGGACCCGGTCAAGGATGATATGCTGCCCCCCAGATATTAAGGTAAACAACATCAGCAAGTGCGTGGTGGACTTATGCAAGTTCTCAATGACACATTACTGGGAGAATGCTACCTGTACCTCTACGAAGAATTGTCCAAAAGGTAGCTATTGATGTAACTCTAATATCAGTACAATTTAGTCCGACTACACAATCATCAGTCGGTCGTAGTATCACGTGATAGAGGCAAATAGTAATTAATTAATATCTGTTGAAAACCGCATTTTCTAATTTAATGGATACATGTAGATATACATACACAAATAGCAGTCGATTGAATATACTTAACCAGTGTCTTTATTCATCAGGAGTATAATATAGAAAGAAAACTAGTAACTAGTTGGGTATATTCAGTCGGCTTGTGATATTTTTATAATGTTTATATATATATATATATATATATATATATATATATATATATATATATATATATATATATATATATAAACATGTCAATTACGTGAAAAGATATATACAAATTTATTTAAAAAAGAAATTGAAATGAAATGATTAAAATTCAGAAATTCTGCGATTTAAACCAGAGAGAAAAAAAGTTCCGATCCCAATCCCGATCACAATAGATAGAATCATATTCTTGCTAATTTTATGCACTTTTCATCAAGAAATTACTTTCCTTTACAAATTCAATACCGGCCGTGTAAGGGCCTGGTCTGTTCTGATATGGGTTTACAAAATATACATGCGTTTCTGCGGGATTAACGTTTGATGTATTTTTGATGGTTTTTCCCCAAACTAATGTAATATAATTACTTTATCGAGGATAGAAGTGATTGATTATATTAGCGTTCGAGTTTTATAATCGCTAGCTATAAATCAAGCGTATTTAAAATTAACTAAACAACTAGTACTGCGTTTCGGGTTCAATGATGTGCTGTGGTTTGTGGAGTCAAGGCTATTCCCAGAACTAGTATTACATGTCTATCCAAGTGGTAAAGGAAGTTCAGTCCAGACAAGTGCATCCTCTTACAGTCATTATTCTTCGTAAATTGGTTTCTACGACCGAAATTTGCTTACTATAGCAATTAAGATATCTTATTAATGACAGCAATTAAGATAAAGTATGACTTTACAATTAATTCTTCATCCCGTCACTATAGTACGATCTAAAAAAAAATAAAAAAAAAAAAAGAAAGAAAAAAGAATATGTCTTTTGTATCTTCTGCGGCTTGATACCTTTGACGCTTGCGTCAAGTTGATTTCTTGTTTAATTTGTAAACCATTTTACATCAAGAGAATGTAGTTTTCTGATGATAGTGTTCTTTATAACTACTTTTCGATCCGGTTTGGTTCAAATATGAAAAACTGAAATATTCCTGAATTTTGAATCTTTCTTTTTAAAATACATTTCTATGATATATTCTGTTTCTAACTGAGATGTTTCTTTGAAGATTCTACCAATATATTTAAAATATATTAACAAATAACGTTTTCAATCTTCATAAATATTTTTTTTATTTAAAAAATCAAAATGACTATATGAGTCTTTCATGCATGTTTTTTTTTTTGTATATAAATGTCATGCATCAATCACAACGAAATTTGGAGTCTAAAATCTTTATTTGCAAACAAAACACTTTTTTTCCCGTAAAAATCGCAAAAAAAAAAAAAAAAAAAAAATAAAAAAAAAATTCATATGAAATAATTGAGAAATTGTATCATTCTTTCGGTGTTGAAATATATATATAGAGAGAGAACGCCATGGCTATATACGGTATCATTTTAATATTGATTTGAGTGCTCACTACGTGCACACTTAAAACGCATAATCAACCATCAAAAGACAGGTTGTTTTCTGGTTTGAAGCAGTATTCCCGTGTGTACATATCGTATGGCTGTCTGTGCACTGATCAACACCTTACCCATTCTTTTTTGAAGGATAAAAAAGAGTAATCGATCAAACTTAATATTGTAAGACAAAATGTATTTCCGTTAGACTTCGTATCAACAGATTTATTGACACTTTCGCAAATACTTAACGATTGTGTCACTCGTTGTCTTGTCAGTATGGGTGACATCTTATAAATCGTTCTAAAGAGATATTTCACATGTTAGATATATTACAAAGAAAAGAATGCACGCGAGTATTACGATGAAGTAAGGAATCAGTAGAATATTAAATCTCCAAGTCTGAACTATAAATTATATACGACCACGTGCTTGTATATTATATGTATAAAACTTGAAGTGGTACAGATGTACTCGTATTTGGCTTTCCTACCTATGAGAAGTTCTGTCTTGCAATCAATAACTTCCGCTCTCAGTCAAACTGTAATCGCCGTATTTCAAAATACACGACTATTTTTTTAAAATTAAAAATATCATCTAATGTCTCCAACTATTGAACAACCTCCCTCTGAATACTTGGGGGTATCACTAGATGTTAAATTTCAACGTGCTTGGTATGATAACGTGTAGTTCTCAATTATTATAAATGAAAAGTAGAAGTTATGCAGATATTTCGAAAATTTAACTCTTTAAAATTTTATCTTCACTGAAAACAAATTCAGTTTTAGTAGAAGGTAACTGGATTGATTGATTGTCTGTTTTACGTCCCGCAGAGAATCTGTCACCCATATTGAGACGTCACCAGTTGTAGGTGAAGACCATAAATTTAGACCTATGCTTAGCGCTCAGGGACGTAGCAGTGAGGATTCTTAAACACGCCAATGCCTGCCTCCCTTTTTAAGACCCGTGATTGCCGAGCGTTTGGTTAAGGAGCATTCATTACCCATGTACGTCTTAGATTTGTCGCGATCACGACACTAGCGGGACTCGAACTAACGATCTTCCGTTTACGAAGCTAACGCTCTAACCCCTGATCTACCGCTATCGGTAAAACTGGAAACAAAGAATTAAAACCCAACGAGATACGAACTCACGATCTGCGGATTGGCATCCAAACTCATTAACCCACCGAATGCAGGTCACTAGTCTTTGCAATAAATGTTTGATTGTTTGTTTGTTTTACGCCCCGTCGAGAATTTTTCACTCATATTGAGACGTCACCAGTTGTAGGTGAAGTACCACAAATTTAGACATATGCTTAGCGCTCTTTGCAATAAAGATTTAACTAGACGTCTCCATATGAGTAAAAAATTCTCGAGCTGGACCTTAAAAAATGTACAACCAACCAAACAACGACTAGATATAATTGTGATGGCAAGCATCTCAAAAAGACTCCGCTTTGTGACGTTATTTGGTTTCTTCAATGTCCATAACTTGCTTAAAAAAAGGTGAACCATTTGATCTGTAATTCAATGAGAGAAATTCATTTATAACTTCTAAATAGCTGCAGAGATGGCCAAAAAAGTCCGGGAGACTGTTCAATCCCTGAAATCTTTAAGTTTAAATTGCATAAACTCTTTCAAAAATAAGTTTACTAAGGTCAAAATAGATTTGTGACCCATTGATACGCAAGTACCTGTAAAAAGAACAAAATACATAGATCTGAGTAAAATAAAGGGAGTTCATCCCAAACTTCTGTCATTGTATGGAATACATACGTGTAGTTAATTAAAACAGATCGTTATGATTGATTGATTGATTACATATTGTTTAACGTCCCGCTCGAGAATCTTTCACTCACACGGAGATGTCACCATTGCCGGTGAAGGGCTGGAAATTCAGGCCTATGCTCGGCGCCTACGGCCTTTGAGCAGGGAGGAATCTTTTACGTGCCACATCTGCTGTGACACGGGACCTCGGTTTTCGCGGTCTCATCCGAAGGACCGTATCATTCAGTCACCTCATACGACAAGCAAGGGGTGCTGAGGATCTATTCTAACAACCCGGATCCCCACGGAGTCAGATCGTTATGTTCCTCACACGTGCTTTCAAGATGAATATAACCGGATAAAATATAAATTGGGAATTCCCAAATTGACAAGATTTAAAAAAAAATGTCCTTAAGTAAATAAATTTTATCTAATCACTTTCGACTAGATAATGCACTTTAAAACTCTAGTAACCGGTTTAGAATCCCGTGGGGGTTAGAAAAGGTCCTCAATACCTCTTGCTTGTGGGACGGTCCCGAAAAAACCCCCCAACGAGTTCCCGTGTCACAGCAGGTGTGGCACGTTAAAGATTCCTCACTGTTCAAAGGCCCTGAGCGCCAAGGACATGCCTAAATTTTGTAGCCCTTCACCGGAAATGGTGACGTCGCCATATGAGTGAAATATTCTTGATAGGGACGTTAAAGAATATACAATCAATCAACCTGTTTAGATGTTTTGATTATTCAATCTAAAAATAGGCATAATTAACATTCTCTTGGTCATTAGACTCCCTCAAAGTACAACACTGTACATCTCGGATAGATGAACTATCGACCTTAAAATGTCGATAATGCTACAATGTCAACATAATATAAGTGTAAAATTACGATACGAGTTGATGATTTTGTTGTTGTTGTTGTTGTTGTTGTTTTGTTTTTGGTTTTTTTAAAATTTTGTTTTTTGGTTTTTTGGTTTTGTTTTTTTTTGTAATTTCGAATATCAGACAATGGTCTCGAAATCACATGGGAACAACGATGTCATCTAATCTCCAAGTAACGAGGTAATAACGATATTTTAGGTTTCACTTCCTTAGCAATGCCCTCGTCGCTAGCAACGCTAGATGAGTCCGGAAGTAACTTCACTTCCTCAAACCGTGGCGGAATGATCAACCAAGCCCTCGATTTTCACGAATATTTATGAAATGACACAATCATTTCTTAGTCAATCAGACAACATATTTTGTTATTTTAATGGCTGCACCCACAAGTAAAACGTGTAACTTTTGTTTACAAAAAGCTTTCAGAAGCAAATCAAGTTTATATAGCTATATATTAAATGGGATAATTCAAAACAGAGGCTATGCTTGCAAAGATTGTATCGATAAACTTTATGTTTATCCTCGGATTATTTCGTTAAAAGCCACGCGATGATCTCGAAATGTTTGGGGTTTTTTTCATCCAAAAAATCCTCGATTGCTTTTTGACGTAGTGTGAACGGAGATTAATCAAAGCATTGGAACGAGATGACGAACTATACAAAATGCTAAATATACTGTTTATCTATTCTGTTCAATTTCTATGCTGCTCAAAACTCTTCAAAAGCAATCATATTTAATTAAACGGGGTAAAATGGCTGAAATATTGCCAATACGGCGGTAAACAATCAATCAACCTATGCGGGTAGGGAAGAATTGGTGACCTAAAGGTGAAAAAAACCCAACAAACCACACAGAAAAACAGGAAGCAGATCTAAATCTAAGTTTAAAACTGCACATACTGTCATTGAAACGGAGTTACAGTGTGGATCGGATTTATTTAGTACCTAGCTTCACTGCCGTATGAACGAGGATCAGACACAAAGAATTTTGAATCCACGGTAAATATAGCAGCTGAACTGGTCTTGCGTGGTGTTAAAGTGCACCAAGACCTTCTGATTGATTTCCAAAATAGAGATTTAAGGTAGAAAGTAAAGGGCCATAGTCTTCAAAACCATCAGGCATACCATCCGTGTGAATCTTTATCGATGCATGTGTTAATTGATCTTGATTGTAAGTGGAAATAAATAAGCAAGTCATGTGTATGAAGATATGAATAATTACAATATGGTATGTCTACGCACCAAATAACACTGGGGCATTCCACTCGCCTGGGACTTTTATTAACCTCTTTATACATGTAGGCAATCCATACAAGTTCATTTGCTACACACAGTCTACCTCTGCTTCCTTTCAGAAATATACATTAAATCCCTGGTGAATGTTAGCAGTTACACATTCTCTACAGAAATCACATTTTTTTCTAATTCCCATGGATTTTTGTTTTTCTTTGGTCTCTGTTCTGAAATTTATAATCAATGTCACTCTGAATTAAATTAAATTGAATTAAAATGCAGTTATTAAGAAGAAATATCTACACCTGGGATCATGAAACTTACAATTTCAGAAAAAGACTACCTGCTCTTTCTACATACTCATTTTGTTTCACTTTAGAATCAACAACACTGAAGATGTTATTGAATATTTCACACATAAACACTAAATAACAAGTTTGGTCCCCGCCCTGGGGGTCAGAACCTTAAGAATCGCAATGCCTATAGATGTGCGTTTGTTCGAAAGATTTTTGAAAATTGGTCGATTTTTACCCCGCCAGGAATGTAATTGATTTCATTTTTATATAGAATAACTCGTAAACAATGCTGACAAGCTGACGTTTTTTCTATAGTTAGAAAACATGTTTTCGAAAGAAAAAAATTACATTTTCCCTTGAACTCTATTTATTACACACATGGATAAAAGTAAACAAATCAGAAATTTTCTACCCCATTTTCACAATAACATGGGAAATCCCATATTACATCTCAGTATAATTAGAATCATTACAATTAAGAAAATTGATAAAATTAAAATTGTAAATCCTGAATTTTCTGCTGAGTATACGAGGTTGATTACGTCACCTCGTAAAAATGTGATTTAATGTGGAATTATTTTGATATAATTAGTCAGTCTTTGTTTAAGTTTTGAATTATTTTCATATCGTTATACAGTGTCTGTTTTAGTATTGAAATATGTTGATATGATTAGTCAGCTTTTGGACTGAAATGAATATGGAATACCCGAGGCTACACGTGTTAGGAATGTAGGATATTTTTACAATATCTGAATTAACAGATGGTTTAATTGCAAAATTATAAATTTTAGCATTAGGTGTTCTCAGATTTGTTATATTCACATATATACCACGAAAGCATAGGCCATCAATGCAAAATGATTGTTTAATTGTTTGTTTGTTTTACGTCCCGTCGAGAATTTTTCACTCATATTGAGACTCGATGCAAACTAGATGGTCTAAAGTTAGAGCTGCACTCAAATAAAGAAACATCATTACGGATACACAAGTGCACGTTTTCACCGGGGCCAATCGGAAAAACTCGACTACACGATAAAGGCCGAACGATGTTCCGATAGCAGCGACATTTATAGATTTCAACCTAACAGGGTAGCACGAGAAACCGTAGTGGGGGAGGGGGGGGGGGGGGGGGGGGAGTAAGCTTTTGCAGAGTACAGTGTACACGTTTCGTGGGATCAATATTGTTTTGCACACGTCTGGCAATTTAAGAGTATTAAAAATAGGTTCTGTATAGTCTGTGAAACACAATAAAAAAATAACAATACTTCAATGATATATAATTGACTCATTTATACATAGTTACATGACATCAGATTCACTCGGCAACTGAGGAGGAGACAGTATTGTTCACATCATATGTGAAGTTGCAATGAGCTTTTCATTCCAGCTTGTGAGCATCAATACTTGGTTGCCAGGTTTATATCCCTGCATTTAAGACATTCATTGCCAGATTTCTGTCACTGGAAAAAGGTATAAAACACAAAACGTTGTTATTTAGCCCCGACGGCGTCCTCAGTAGAATTTGAAATTTAAAGCCTAACATAAAGCCTAACATAAAGCCTGACATAAAGCCTAACATAAAGCCTGACATGACATAAAGCCTAACACAAAGCCTAACATAAAGCCTAACATAAAGGTGACTTTTAATTCCGAGGTTAAAGTCAAAGTTGAAAATACGTCCTAGATATTCATTATATCATTACAGCCGCAACGAGACTTACAATGAAATATTTGCATGTTTACAGATTAAAATAAAATTAAAACACATTTTCATTTCAACTTAGACAATAGTAGTTTCTGTTTGAAACGCATGCCTATGGTTCACGCACTGCAGACCCCCCCCCCCCTTTTTTTTTTTTTAAGGGACAGCAACTTGTTTAATGCCTAATTTGATAAAATGCCTGTATCCACGGGGTGTTAATTCTGGGGGGATTGTTCACGTCACCGGATATTCCTTGATATCGACAAAAGAATCTCAATTCAAACAAATCGCTGTCAGGTTATACACATTTTATTCCATTAATGGAATTATAATTTAATATAAATTTAATGCTGGAAAAGTGGGACTCGAAAACCTTTTGATTTAAATGGTGTAGGATTATCTACCTTGGGACATGTAGTACAGTATATATCCCTAACCGTCCACAGAGTGTATACATAAGCAGATAACTAACCGACTATCTCCAATAATTACATATTAAGGTAGTTCAAGTGAACGGCCTGGGATTGTTTTCCCCTGCTATGTACACGGGAAACAGACAGCTGGTTATATTTACATTACCCAACGAGTATAAAACAACACGCTGATGGGTCGAAAATCAAGTACCGCCAAATACTAGGGATGCGTAGTAACTGGCATAGTAACTGGCTTATTTATCTTTTTACACGCCAGTTTAAACGTTCTTCTTTGTCTCGGTGCCTTCCAATGCATTCTTCAGTTGAATACAGTCTACCATCTTGAATTGTAGAGACAAGACTAGAATGGAGCAGAATCGACTGTAGAATCTTTTCAGGGACATATTTTGTTTTAAATTCATATAGTAATGATGTTTTCTAATGCATTGGTACGGAGTTAACAATACATTAATATTCCAGAGAGAAATCGACTTTCCATCAAAAATAATTTCATATCTGCAAATGACATGTTATTTATTATCTAGGTGACATTGAAATACGTGATGTTAAAACAATATCTCTTTGTGAAGAATATCTGCAAATCAATAAGAATCGGAGTTAAGATTTTTGTGGAGATAAATTATTGACATTTGACAACTTGTTCGAATATGGAAGGCGGAGTGTTTAAAGCCTATGTCATTTTATATTGACAAAATAGGTGTGTATGGGATTATTAATTTTAATAACCACACCAGAGCATAAGGCCCCCTACCCAGACTGCGGAAACGCAATTAACGATAAGATACAAATCATATTCAATACAATTTCGCAGTAAATGGAGTCGTTTTTGATAATGAATGTTTCAATTTTTTTCTTGGAAACTACTTTAATGTCGAGGTATTGTCAAAGAACGTACTTGTAAGTGCATATCTTCTACAATACCGGTATTTATTTGACTGCTTTTATTTCGTAACAATAAATGGTATATCTAAAGTCATTTGCTACAAACATTTTTTTTAAATGGTGAAATCGAAAGCTAAATTGACATTTTATAGGTAAATGAATGCTATTTACCGTTCTAAATGCAATTTATTCCCATAATTTTTCAATTAAGTCCAAAAGAGTGAGGAGAATTTATTTTGCAAGGGATAGTAAATAATTTCAACGTTTGGCAATCATAGAAAAATACAAGTCCCTTATTTTCAAGAGTATATATACTTATTACACCAAACGAAACTACAAAAAATATATAACAAATCCATACATTGATTGTTTTGTTTGTATCAAGTCGGTTGTATGTAAACGTAGTGTTGAAATGATTGTGTGTTTGTTTTACGTCCCGTCGAGAATTTTTCACTCATATTGAATATGAGTGAAAATTCTCGACGGGACGTAAAACAACAAACAAAATACAAGTTAAACGTGGCTTTACTTGCCAAGGTCTTCGGCTTTAGGCTAAAAATTCAGTTGATGAATTAAGTATAAGCTTTATCTAATTATTTTATTATATTGACAATGATTTAAAGTTATTGTCTTAGTATATACCACAGGGATGAATGGCCGATGTGGAGCTGAGACAGACTATCTTGTGAGTGTGTTATGGGGAAGATAACTCTCATTATGAACATTACTGAACAAAAGCTGTTCTTGACAATATATGCATAACAAAGTCAAATGTCTTTGTATTAAAGGAGGTATACCATTTATGAATGATAAGACACCCACTAGTCCTACAAATAAAAACGCAAATAAACAGGTGCGAAAGTGCTACAATGACACAATCATTTTTCATGCCCCCGTAATCAGAGATTCGGAGCATGTAGTGTCTGCTCTGTCTGTTTGTCTGCTCTGTCTGCTCTGTCTGTTTGTCTGCTCTATCTGTCTGTCTGTCTGTCTGTTTGTCTGCAAAACAACTTACCTTTGGCCATGACCTTTAAATGGGCGATGATGGGACGTCCATATTTCAAGTGTGTATTTCTTGTGACAAGACTTATTTGGATATGGTATCATAATATTTGACGTTATGTTCTTTCCATTTGGGGTTTGACTTAGTCTTGAAACACTCGTAACATTTGAACTGTTAGTGCTAGAACGTTCATATTTCACGTGTATTCCTTGCGACAAGACCTTTTAATTTTGATATCCAGACCTGCTTGGGTTTGAGCGACTTTTGAGAAACATTTATCTTTGGCCATTATCAATTATGTTACCACACGCGGCCATGAGTGTTTAACAAACACATCTTGTTTAAAAGTGCATTGTCCGAATATAACCATGAAAGAAGATATTATTAAATAAAAGATTACTAGATAGTAATGTCTTTTTTTCAGCCGTGATTTGCAGCCAAACAAGCTGTCATAATGGTGGCACATGTAAGGATACCAGTCAGGGGTACCAGTGTAGCTGTCCCCGGGGATTCAAGGGTCGCAACTGTGAGACAGGTGATAATCCTTATTTATATGGAGAGAAATCTACAGTTTTTCGGGATTTCTGTAATTGTTGAGATGGTGGTATATATATATATATATATATATATATATATATATATATATATATATATATATTCACATATCCCATATTTGTTATCATATATACTTGTGATACTTATTGTCTGAGATTGATTGATTATATGTTGTTTAACGTCCCGCTCGAGAATGTTTCACTCATACGGATACGTCACCATTGCCGGCGAAGGACTGCAAAATCTAAGCCTATGCTCGGCGCTTATGGCCTTTGAGCAGGGAGGGATCTTTATCGGTTTTTCCGGTCTCATTCGGAGGACGACCCATTTAGTTGCCTGTTGCCTCATACGACAAGCAAGGGGTACTGAGGATCTATTCTAACAACCAGGACGGAGAGCAGGATGTCGATGACGGCCTCTCGCAGTTTGTCCCTTACGGTATGAAGACATCCATCGA
This sequence comes from Ostrea denselamellosa, assembly GCA_024699665.1. Taxonomy (NCBI): domain Eukaryota; kingdom Metazoa; phylum Mollusca; class Bivalvia; order Ostreida; family Ostreidae; genus Ostrea; species Ostrea denselamellosa. The sequence goes on from JAMZEH010000077.1 coordinate 540,868, forward strand.
TGCCCATTGGTACTTCTATCGATCAAAGAAGACGACTGAAATCGATAGCGCAAATGTGAGGTCCATATCTTCATATCTTGCCGATGTACACCGCACACGAATGTCCTGATCGTGGGCAGTCTCAAACGGTGCCAATTTGCTGATATCGTCTCCTTAAAGAATTTACGGTGTTAATATGAACTGCAAAGTGCCTTGCCATATTGCTTTGAGACACACCAGCTTCCAGCATCCCAACAGCACGCAAACAATCATTTTCCACCATGAGACATCTCTCAACAATTTTTGTTCTCCCACAAACCAATGTTTTTTTTGTTTCAATACATTGAATACTGTCAATGAATGCAGGAAATGCTAATTGATTACTAACCACGTGGCTCGGAACTCAGAAAAACGTGCACGTACTGTGGCCATCAAGGCGAATCAAACGTATTCAACAAATTGAGTTCTCATACACGCGTTTAGTATGTCTTGAAGAGCGATCAAAGAGCACATCGTATGTATTTATTTAACTTTGAAGTGTACACGGTTTCTTTTCCCCCAAGTATAGTTTTAGGGAACACAATGTCCACCATTTATTTACCCCTTTCTCTCAGATTCGCATTGCAAAAATGACTGAAAATGTACGTTTCTGTCTTTTAGTTGCTTTTGATTATTTTACGTCCCATTCGATTGCTTTCCGCCACACTCAACAACTTTTCAGTTATCTAGTAGCGTCCAGTGTTTGTTGGTGGAGGAGAGAATCCAGATACAATGTACCCGGGAAGAGACCACCGACCTTCCGCAAGTAAATTGGCAAACTTGCTCACATAACGCCGTGGCCGAGATTCGAACACGCGCCGACAGAGGTGATAGGCTTTGTGATTTTGAGACCGATGCTTTAACCACTCGGCCACTGAGGTCCCCACGTCCCATTCGAGAACTTCCTTCCTGATATAGAGATATAGAGACAGTTTTGGGTAAAATGCAACCAATCCTAACCTATGTATTGCTCACAGGGCCGTAACAGTAAGGATTCTTTATTGGGCTATAGCTTACCGCAACATGCTACCTCCGTTTCAGTTCACCTGAGCCTAAGGCCCAAGTTAACTTTTCTGATCACATTTTGTCTGTCCATCAATCGTTAGTATTTTTTGAGTTAAAACTGCAGGGTCAATTTCGATAAAACTTGCCATAAAGCATCCTTGGGTGAAGGGGATTCAGGTTTGTTGAAATGAGGAACCCCACCCCCTCTCTTTGTTTTTGAAGGGGAGAAAATCAAGAAAATACCAAAATTGAGTGGGCCATTTAAGATTGATTGATTATATATTGTTTAACGTCCCGCTCGAGAATTTTTCACTCATATGGAGGCGTCACCATTGCCGGTGAAGGGCTGCAAAATTTAGGCCTATGCTCGGCGCTTATGGCCTTTGAGCAGGAAGGGATCTTTAACGTCCCACACCTGCTGTGACACGGGGCCTCGGTTTATGGGGTCTCATCCGAGGTCCGCCCCATTTAGTCGCCTCGTACGACAAGCAAGGGGTACTGAGGATCTATTCTAACAACCCGGATCCCCACGGGGAACCATTTAAGAGAGCTAGCAAAGAGACAACAAAGTTGAAATGTACATGAAAACCTCCTTTTATAGAGTAGATTCCAGTGTTGATCAAATAATAATACCAGGGGTTAGTGTGGGACCACAGTAGGGAATCAAAGTTTTGCATATATATTGGGAAAATCTTTAAAGACTTGTTAAGAATCACTGAGCGAGGAAAGTGAAAATGTATATGAAAACTTCCTGACTTAGAATAGATCCAAGTTTGTTCAAAGCATCACCCCGGAGCCACAACAAAGGATGTAGTTGAAAAATCTATAAGAAATCTCCTCGAGAACCCCTTGGCCAGAGAACATGAAATATACGTAAAAGTTTCCTGACGTATAGTATATTTTATTTTCAACAAATCATGGTCCCCTGGGGTAGCGTGGGGCCACAATAAGGTATCAGTGATTCACATGTTGACCCAACAGCAAGGCCAAAGTGACTCAGATGAGCGATGAAAAGGCCAAGATAACTAACAGTATTCAATCTCGTAATTCTGATAGAAAATAAAAGTCAAAGGGATGGGCAAACAGGGATCCCTTGACATAACAGAGGCGAGATCAGGTGCCAAGGAGGAGTAAGCATCCCATGTTACCCATGCGAGTCGTGGTAATGTATCCGTAAGATCCGTAACTTTCATTTGTAATGCTGGGCGTTTGGCAAAGGAACAGTCATTAAATAGGTTAAAGGTCTTGGGTTTGACACAGTGTATGGATCAAACCAGGGCTTCACGGCTGAAAAGCAAACAACCTTACCACTAAGCTACAGCATCCGGTATGCTTTCTGTATAAATTAAACATTAAATTGGGCTAGGTGATTGGCATAAGTAGTTGTATGAAAACAGTGATGAATCTCATAACTCCTATAAAGAGTAGACACTGCAAAGTAAGGCAAACACGGACCCCTGGACATACCAGAGTTGGGGCCAGTTGCTTAGGAACAGTAACCAACCCCTGTTGGTCACTCACATCCGCTATCTCAATCCTTAAATGGTTTAATCCGTAGTCAAAATACAAGTATTCATAGAATGGTGGAAGTATTGAAAATTTTGAGGTAACGAACAGTACTCAATCTCGCAATTCCTATCGAAAATACGAATCCGAGAGATGGGCACACACGGGCCCCTGGACATACCCGGATCAGTTGTCTAGGAGGAGTAAGCATTAAATACCATAGAAGTTCAATATTCACGACGCCCGAGAAAATGTTATTTGCTTACTGTATAATTTTATAATGTGTAACCACTAAAGGTTATGACACTGTAGCTTTTAACACCAAGACTTGTAGTCAAAAGTGATTAGATACAGCAGTTTTCATTGGATGATAACAATGACAGCCAATTGTATGAATATGAGAAATTAGCTTGGACTGTTCAAGCGAAATTTGTAGTTATGAGATTTATGTTTAGAAAAGATTAGCCTTCTCAAAAATCCTCTTAATGTTTTGTTATTTACATTTATCATTTACTTTATTATAAATAATATAAACAATGTCTTATTATGTAAAACAGAGTAGAGATTAATCAGCAGACTGAGTCTATGAAAACCTGATGGCATTATCTGGGCCTACATGTTCGAACCATTCATTTCCTAAATGCATTATTGGAATTATTACTAAATTTGCTTTGATAAAAACAGTATACTAAGATGGAGATAATAAACTACTTCACCTTCTGTAGCCTACACATGATGAGTTTCTGTTTGTTTATGCATCTTAAGAGACTCGGTGTAACAATTTGAAGTGGGACTCTCTAATGTACATTTCGGACGTAATTCCTTTGAATGTATGTCACGTAAAACGGTAGTGTAAAGTGTTTATGGAGTAGACACCTCTTTTATACTGTCAATTAAGTTACCGCTTCTGACACAATTAGGTAAGAATAATTTTGATTGATTGATTAAATATTGTTTGACGTCCCTCTCGAGAATCTTTCATTATTATTATTATACTATTTTTATATAGCGCCTTATCTAATTATATAATTACTCTAAAGCGCTTAACATGTAAAACAAGGGCAATATAAAAACGAACATTATATAAATTGAAAGGTCACAAAAATAATAATCATCTAAAGTCGAAATGGGAGGTATTAGTAATTTTTTTTGTATTATCATTTTTGTTAAAACAGAAAATAACTGGATACATTATAAATCAAAAGCAAGTTTAAAAAGATGTGTTTTTAGCTTTTGTTTAAAAACAACAAGTGATTGTTCACAACGAAGGTTCAGCGGGAGGCAGTTCCACAGGGTGGCTGAGGACACATCGAACCTTCTATCACCATACACCCTGCTGTGAGTGCGTGGCTTTAGAAGGCACAATGAATCTCCATTCACATGGAAACGTCACCATTGCCAGTGAAGGGCTGCAAATGTAGGCCTATGCTTGGCGCTTATGGTCTTTGGTCAGGGAGTGATCTTTTACGTACCACACCCGGTGTGACACGGGACCTCGGCTTTTGCGGTCTAATCCAAAGGACCACCCCATTTAGTCGCCTCTTACAACAAGCAAGGGTTACTAAGGATCTATTCTAACAACCCGAATCCCCACGGGGAAAGAA